>CAUYLG010058627.1:0-78537 GCA_963573385.1 Cacajao melanocephalus
ATCCAAAAGTCACCAACTTCAAAGACCAAAGGTAGATATATCCATGAAGATGGGAAGAAACCAGCACAAAAAGGCTGAAATCACCACAAACCCTATCACCTCTCATCCTCCAAGGGATCACAACTCCTCACCAGCAAGGGAACAAAACTGGGTGGAGAATGAGTTTAATGAACTGACAGACACAGGCTTCAGAAGGTGGGTAATAACAAACTTCTCTGAGCTAAAGGAGCATGTTCTAACCAAATGCAAGGAAACTAAGAACCTTGAAAAATGGTTAGATGAAATGCTAACTAGAATAACCAGCATAAAGAAGAACATAAACAACTTGATGGAGCATAAGAACTTCATGATGCATACAAAAGTTTCAACAGCTGAATCTATCAAGTGGAAGAAAGGACATAAGAGATTGAAGATAACCTAAATGAAATAAAGCAAGAAGGCAAGATTAGAGAAAAAAGAGTGAAAAGAAATGAACAAAGCCTCCAAGAAATATGGGATTATGTGAAAAGACCAAATCAACGTTTGATCGGTGTACCTGAAAGTGACAGGGAGAATGAAATCAAGTTGGAAAAACATCTTCAGGATACTATCCAGAACTTTCCCAACCTACCAAGGCAGGCTAACATTCAAATTTAGGAAATAGAGAACTCCACAAAGATATTCCTCAAGAACAGCAACCCCAAGACGTATAATCGTCAGATTCACCAAGGTTGAAATGAAGGAAAAAATGCAAAGGGCAGCCAGAGAGAAAGGTCAGGTTACCCACAAAGGGAAGCCCATCAGACTCACAGCGGATCTCTTGGCAGAAACCCTACAAGCCAGAAGACAGTGGGGGCCAATATCCAACATCCTTAAAGAAAAGAATTTTCAACCCAGAATTTCATATCCAGCCAAAGTAAGCTTCATAAGCAAAGGAGAAATAAAATCCTTTACAAACAAGGAATTGCTGAGAGGTTCTGTCACCACCAGGCCTGCCTTACAAGAGTTCCTGAAGGAAGCACTAGACATGGAAAAAACAACCAGTACCAGCCACTGCAAAAACATACCAAATTGGTAATGACTATTGACACAATGAAGAAACTGCATCAACTAACAGGCAAAACAACCAGCTAGCATCAAAATGTCAGGATTAAATTCACACATAACAATATTAAGCTTAAATGTAAATGAGCTAAATGCCACAATCAAAAGACACAGACTGGCAAACTGGATAAAGAGTCAAGACTCATAGGTGTGTTGTATTCAGGAGACCCATCTCACATGCAAAGACACACACAGGCTCAAAACAAAGGGTTGGAGGCATATTTGCCAAGCAAATGGAAAGCAAAAAAAAACAGAAGTTGCAATCCTAGTCTATGATGAAACAGACTTTAAACCAACAAAGATCAAAAGAGACAAAGAAGGGCATTACATAATGTTAAAGGTATCAATGCAACAACAAGAGCTAACTATCCTAAATATATATGCACCCAATACAGGAGCACCCAGATTCATAAAGCTAGTTCTTAATGACCTACAAAGAGACTTAGACTCCCATACAATAATAGGGGGAGACTAACACCCCACTGTCAATATTAGATTAACAAGGATATCTAGGACTTGAACTTAGATTTGAACCAAGCGGACCTAATGACATCTACAGAACTCTCCACCCCAAATCCACAGAATATACATTCTTCTCAGCACCACATTGCACTTATTCTAAAATTGACCACATAATTGGAAGTAAAACACTCCTCAGCAAATGCAAAATAACAGAAATCATAACAAGCAGTCTCTCAGATCACAATGCAATCAAATTAGAACTCAGGATTAAGAAAGTCACTCAAAACCGCATGACTATATGGAAACTGAACCACCTGCTCCTGAATGACTACTGGATAATTAATGAAATAAAGGGAGAAATAAAGGTGTTCTTGAAACCAATGAGAACAAAGACACAATGTACCAGAATCTTTGGGACACATTTAAAGCAGTGTCTAGAGGGAAATTTACAGCCCTAAATGCCCACGAGAGAGAAACTAGAAAAGATCTTAAATCGACACACTAATGTTACAATTGAAAGAACTAGAGGAGCAAGATCAAACAAATTCAAAAGCTAGCAGAAGACAAGAAATAACTAAGATCAGAGCAGAGCTGAAGGAGAGACACACACACACAAAAAAAACCTTCAAAAAAAATCAATAAATCCAGGAGGTGGTTTTTTGAAAAGGTTGACAAAATAGATACACCAATAGCCAGACTAGCAAAAAATAAAACACAGAAGAATCAAGTAAATGGACTAAAAAAATAATAAAGTGGCTATCACCACCAATCCCACAGAAATACAAACTACCGTCAGAAATTACTACAAATACCTCTATGCAAATAAGCCAGTAAATGTAGAATAAATGGATAAATTCCTGGACACTTAAACCCTCCCAAAGCTAACCAGCAAGAAGCTGAATCCCTGGATAGACCAATAACAAGACCTGAAATTGAGGCATTAATTAATATCCTACAAACCAAAAAAAGTTCAGGACCAGATGGGTTCACAGCCAAATTCTACCAGAGGTATAAAGAGTAGCTGGTACCATTTCTTCTGAAACTATTCCAAACAATAGAAAAAGAGGGAATCCTCCCTAACTCATTGTATGAGACCAACATCATCCTGATACCAAAACCTAGCAGAGACACAACTAAAAAAGACAATTTCAGGCCAATATCCATGATGAACATCGATGTGAAAATCCTCAATAAAACACTGGCAAACTGAATCCAACAGCATGTCAAAAAGCTTATCCACCACAATCAAATCGCTTCATCCTGGGGATGCAAGGCTGGTTCAACATATGCAAATCTATAAACATAATTCATCACATAAACATAAATTCATCACATAAAAAGATAAAAACCACGATTATCTCAAAAGATAGAGAAGGCCGTAGACAAAATTCAACAGCCTTTTAAAAGCTAAAAACTCTCAATAAACTTAGTATCGATGGAATGTATCTCAAAATAATAACAGCTATTCATGACAAACCCACAACCAATATCATACTGAACGGGCAAAAACTGGAAGCATTCCCTTCGAAAACTGGCACAGAACAAGGATGCCCTCTCTCATCACTCCTCCAACATAGTATTGGAAGTCCTGGCCAGGGCAATCAGGCAAGAAAAAGAAATAAAGTATATTCAATTAGGAAAAGAGGAAGTCAACCTGTCTCTATTTGCAGATGATATGATTGTATATCTAGAAGATCCATGGTCTCAGCCCAAAATCTCCTTAAGGGGATAAGCAACTTCAACAAAGTCTCAGGATACAAAATCAATATGCAAAAACCACGAGCATTCCTATACACAAATAACAGACAGAGAGCCAAATCAAGAGTGAACTCCCATTCACAATTGCTACAAAGAGAATAAAACACCTAGCAATACAACTAACAAAGGAGGTGAAGGACCTCTTCAAGAACTACAAACCACTGCTGAAGGAAATAAGAAAGATCACAAACAGATGGAAAAACATTCCATGCTCATGGTTAGGAAGAATCAATATCATGAAAATGGCCATACTGCCCAAAGTAATTTATAGATTCAATGTTAACCCCATCAAACTACCATTGACTGTCTTCACAGAACTGGAAAAAAAACACCCTAAAAAAAAAAAATGCTGGAGGCATCACACTACCTGACTTTAAACTACACTATGAGGCTACAGTAATCAAAACAGCATGGTACTGGTACCAAGACAGAGATATAGGCCAATGGAACAGAAAAGAGACCTCAGAAAGAATGCCACACATCTACAGCCATCTGATCTTTGACAAACCTGACAAAAACAAGTAACGGGGAAAGGATTCCCTATTTAACAAATGGTATTGGGAAAACTGGCTAGCCATACGCAGAAAGCTGAAACTGGATCCCTTCCTTACGCCTTATACAAAAATTAACTCCAGATGGATTAAAGATTTAAACATAAGACCTAACACCATAAAAACCCTAGAAGAAAACCTAGGCAATACCATTCAGAACATAGGCATAGGCAAGGACTTCATGACTAAAACAACAAAAGCAATGACAACAGAAGCCAAACAAACCTGCACGTTCTGCACATGTACTCCAAAACTTAAAAGTATAATAAATAATTTTTTTTTAAAAGATGGGGTTTCACCATCATGGCCAGGCTGGTCTTGAATTCCTGACCTCAGGTGATCCACCCACCTCGGCCTCCCAAAGTGCTAGGATTACAGGCATGAGCCACCGCGCCCGGCCAATAAATAAATTTTTATAAAATAATAAAGTAAAATAAAAATGGATCATGGGCTGGCTGGCACAGGGGTTCACTCCTGTAATCCCAGCACTTACGGAGTTTGAGGTGAGAGAATCCCTTGAGCCCAGGAATTTGAGACCAGCACAGGCAACACAGAGAGACCATGACTCTACAAAAAATAAAACTAACCAGGTGTGGTGGCAGTGCATGTAGTCCCAGCTTACTTGGGAGGCTGAAGCAGGAGGATCACTTGGCCCAGGAGGTCAAGAATGCAGTCAGCCAAGATCACACCACTATACTCCAGCATGGGTGACAGAGCAAGACCCTGTCTCAAAAAATAAATAAATAAATAATAAAAAATATAGAAAATTTAAAAATAAAAAATAGATCATAGACCTAAATATAAAATGCAAAGCTATAAAACTTCCAGAAGATAACATAGGAGAGCACCCAGGTGACCTCAAGTTTGGTGATGATCTTTCACCAAAGACATGATCCATCAAAGAAAGAATTCACAAACTTGACTTCATTAAATTTTTTAAAACTCGTCTACTCATTGAAACAAAGACTGTGTTCAGAAAATGAACTGACAAGCCACAGACTGGGAGAAAATATTTGCAAAACATTTATCTAATAAAAGATTGGCATCCAAAATATACAAAGAGATCTTAACTCTCAACAGTAAGAAAACAACCCAATTCAGAAACTGACAAAGAGGCACAGTGGCTCACACCTGTAATCCCAGCACTTTCGAAGGTCGAGGCAGGAGTTTGAGATGAGTTTGGCCAACATGGTGAAACCCTGTCTCTACTAAAAATACAAAACTTAGCCAGATGTGGTGGCTCATGCCTGTAATCCCAGCTACTCGGGAGACTGAGGCAGGAGAATCGCTTGAACCCGGGAAGGGGAGCTTGCAGTGAGCCAAGATCATGCTATTGCACTCCAGCCTGGGTGACAGAGCAAAACTCCATCTCAAAAATAAAAAAACTGACAAACACCCAAAGAGACACCCCCTAACAAGAAGATATCCAGAAAGCAAATAAAGCATATGAAAAAGACATCACAAGCCATGAACAAAATGCAAATTAAAACCACACTGAGACACCACCACACACCTACAAGCACGTCTGCAATTGAAAACACTGACAACTCCAAACACCAATGAGGATGCAGAGTAACAGGTGCCCTCATATGCTGCTGGCGGGAATGCAGAATGGTGCCGCCACTTTGGAAGACGGTTTGGCGGTGTCTTATAAACCTAAACATTATACTGAAGCTATTAATATGCAGAGTATGAAAACCTAAATTTTGATTCTTATCTAATTCCCACAACAGACCTCACACCAGGAGAACTACCACTCCTTGACGTTGGTAACTGGGTAGTCTGACCTGCAGAAATGTGCATCCACATTATCAGTCTCACCCGGAGATGTACTACCCCGTGAGCTGCCCCAGCTCTAGGCCTGAATATGGATTGAAGCCCAGGACTTTTAGATAGAGCAACGCTGACGTCTGCACGACCAAGCCTCTACCACAGACAGTGCTTAGACGTTTCCAGTGAAACTTTCCATTCAATCCAGCAATCGGGCTCCTTGGTGTCTACACAAAGGAGTTGACAACTTGTGTTCACACAAAAACCTGCTCAGGAATGTTTACATTCTTAATTGCCAAAACTTGGAAGCAGCCAAGATGTCTTTCTGTGGGTGAATGAATTAATAAACTGTGGCGCCACATCTATAACCATCTGATCTTCAACAAACCTGACAAAAACAATCAAGGAGAAAAGGATTCCCTATGGAATAAATGGTGCTGGGAAAACTGGCTAGCCACAGGCAGCTAGCAGAAACTGGACCCCTTCCTTACACTTTATACAAAAATTAACTCAAGATGGATTAAAGACTTAAACGTAAAACCTAAAACAATAAAAACCCTACAAGATAACCACTGTAGGGTTTTTATTCTTTTAGGTTTTACGTTTTTATTGAATACCATTCAGGACATAGGCATGGGCAAGGACTTCATGACTAAAACACCAAAAGCAATGGCAACAAAAGCCAAAATTGACAAATGGGATCTAATTAAACTAAACAGCTCCTGCACAGCAAAAGAAATTATCATCACAGTGAACAGGCAACCTACAAAATTGGAAAAAAATTTTGCAATCTACCCATCTGACAAAGGACTAATATCCAGAATCTACAAGGAACTTAAACAAATTTACAAGAAAAAATACAAACAACCCCATCAAAAAGTGAGCAAAGGATATGAACAGACAATTCTCAAAAGAAGACATTTACGTGACCAACAAACATGAATAAAAGCTCGTCATCACTGGTGATTACAGAAATGCAAATCAAAACCACAATGAGAACGTCTCACACCAGTTAGAGTGACGATTAGTAAAAAGTCAGGAAACAACAGATGCTCGCGAGGATGTGGAGAAATAGGAACACTTTTACACTGTTGCTGGGAGTGTACATTAGTTCAACCATTGTGGAAGACAGTGTGGTGATTCCTCAATGATTTAGAACCAGAAATACCATTTGACCCAGCAATCTCATTGCTGGGTATACACCTAAATCATTCTACTATAAAGACACATGCACATGTATGTTTATTGCAGCACTATTCACAGTAGCCAAGACTCAGAACCAACCCAACTGCCTATCAATGATAGACTGGATAAAGACAATGTGGCACATATACACCATGGAATACTATGCAGCCATAAAAAAGAATGAGCTCACGTCCTTTGCAGGGACATGAAGCTGGAAATCATCCTCCTCAGCAAACTGACACAAGAACAGAAAACTAAACACTTCATGTTCTCACTCATAAGTGGGAACTGAACAATGAGAACACATGGACACAGGGAGGGGAACGTCACACACCGGGGCCTGTTGGTTGGTGGGGGGCAAGGGAAGGGAGAGCGTTAGGACAAATGCCTAATGCACTCAGGGCTTAAAACCTACATGACGGGTTGATAGGTGCAGCAAACCATCCGTTCTGCACATGCATCCCAGAAATTAAAGTAAAATAAAAATAAACTGTGGCGTATCCAGACAATGCAGTATTATTCAGCACTTTTAAAAAACGAGCTACCAAGTTATGAAAAGACATGGGAGAAGTTAAATACTTATTACTAAGTGAAAGAAGTCAATGTGAAAAGGCTACATTCTTTGACTGAGCTGCATGACCTTCTGGAAAAGGAAGAACTATGGAGACAGTAAAAACATCAGTGGTTGGTAAGAGTTTAAGAGGGAGGGGCGTCAGTGGAGCACAGAGGATTTTCAGGTCAGGGAAATTATTCTGTGGTTACTGTAATGGTGGATCCAAGTCACTACACCTTCTCCAAACCCACAGAATGTACAACACCAAGAGTTAATCCACAGGTAAACTATGGACTTTAGTTAATCATGTATAATTGTAAAATCAATTATAAACCTTATCATACCAATGCAAGATGTTAACAAGTGGGAAAACTGAGGTCGGAGTCGGGGATATATGAGAATTCCCTGTACGTTCTGCCCAATTTTTCTGTGAACCTAAACTGCTTAAAAAAAAAAAAAATTCTGTTAATTAAAATCAGCAACAACAGATGATGATGAGAAAATGTCAGATACGAACAATTTGAATATTTTCAGGTTGTTTTCCATTATTTGATTTTTTTTTTTTTAAGATGGGGTTTCACCATGATGGCCAGGCTGGTCTTGAACTCCTGACCTCAGGGGATCCACCCACCTCGGCCTCCCAAAGTGCTAGGATTACAGGCGTGAGCCACCTTGCCCGGCCCTATTTGAATTTTTAAACGAAGTTGCCTTTTTAAAATCAGAACACTGGAAAGAGTTATGCTCCTTATTTTTATATTTTTATCTTGTGAGTTCTTAAGTTAGCACTACTTAATATGTCCCAAGAACTGCTACTTGCGTCTTGGTGAAGGTGGAGCACAGTGCACAGATGCTGGGTGGAGAAAGGAGGAAAGATTTTGGGGAGCACCCTTCGAGCACTGGCATCCAGCCACAGGCTGCCAGCTTGAACTCCGGGAAGTTCTTCCTGCAGCCTCTACTGTAGTTTAAAATGGGCCCAGTGGATTTTTCCTGAACAATCAGCGTCCAGTGCAGATGGAAACCCATTTCCAAATGATCTCATAACATCACTATGGTAACAATTTAGAGTGTGAAAAATTCAATTTTATACTAACACCACATTGTGCATAGCCACGATTCTCTGAAGACGCGGACCACATTCAGGACACGCCGCCCGTGCATGGGCTGCTGTGGCTCTGGTACTCTGGTGCTATGGCTCCTGCTGCAGCCTGGTATTCACAGCCTTGTCCTCAGTTTCCCTCCTCTGTTAGGAGCCCTCCACATGCGGGCCACAGGAGGAAGAGCAAGGCCTCTCCGTGAGCCTCCCTTTCTGGGACCCCTGCCCCGTGTCAAGGTCTCCAGCCTTCGCCCAACCTTCCCTGCTCTCTGCACAACACAGGACCCTAGCATGGAACACCAGTTTCTGGGAGGTGAGACTCTGCCTAGGGGGTGGCACCAGAGGCCAGGCAGGCAGCCGATGTCCACGCCTCTCTCACTCCCATTTGTCTTCCTGGTCACGGTCAGCCCTCCTGCCCTCAGCAGCCTCCTCTACTTATGCTCACAAAACCTCCGTTTCATACTGAGGGCATCCATATCGCTGCCAATAAGCTGTTTCTAAAATTCAAATTGTCCAAATGGCTGCTCCATTTCAACGACTCCTCCTCAGATTCACAGAACACATCAACATCTGAATCCACCTTGCTCTCCAGCCCTGCCTCCTCCAGCAGCTACTGTGTGCTGGATATCCCAGCTATTCCCAAATCTGTGCTCCCTGAGGGGCTGTGCAAGCCCCCACCTGCCCTCAGTGCCGGCGCCCCATGCTGCCTGGACCATCACCTCCAAAGGTCTCCCTGGTCCTTCCCAGGGTGAACTGGTCACCTCCCTCTTCCCTCTCCCAAAATGATGGTCAGCCTTGTAACGTCATCATATGTCACAATGAGCAGCAACCATTTGTTAACTCGCTTCTGATCAAATCGTGAGCCTTTTAGGAGCAAATATATATATTCCTCTGTATGTCTCTGCTTCCCAAGAAAGTGTGGCCCTGGATACATCCTCAGCATTCTCAGCACACTGTGGGTGATTGGTTGGATGATGAATAGATCAAACTCCTCTGCGTATCATTCATTGATTCAATAAATGTTACTGAACAACACTTATGCACTGTGTACTCTGATGGAAATACTGTATTTAAAAAAAAAAATGGGTGCAGCTTCCCGGAAGCAGTCAGGTCCCACCTTGACGAGGATGGCGGTGACTGGGGACACCAGGGCACCAGAACGTGGCGAGATTCAGACTCTAAAGCTGGGCTACAGCTACAGCAGTGGACAGCATAGGGGCCACCTCCTGCCTTGAGGACCTGAGCAGCAAGGCCTGTGACATCCTGGCCATCAACAAGTCCCTGTCACAGGTCACCCCAGTCCTGCAGAGGCCGGCACCCTGTGGATGATGATTACTTCTTGTAGCTGCTTTCCAATACCAACTGTTTGGCATTAACCAATAATGAGAAGAGGGCATAGGACAATTCCAAAAGAGGTGCAGCTGAGGTTTCCCAGGCGCAGCGTGATTGAAGTGGAAGGATGTGGCCAGGCAGCTGAGAAAGGCTCCATCCACTGCCATCCCCCTATCCGAGGAGGGCCGTCCCGTGCTCATTCATATTCTGTACTCAGACCTGGCTCAGGAACGAAGTCAAGACTGTGCCACCATCCAGGGCTGCAGAACACGCTCCCCAGGTGCTTAGCCAAGAGAGGAAGCGGACCTTTCAGGCAGCTCCTGGAGATGGACCTCCAGGCTTTGGAGAAACAGGGTAGCCTCTCGTCAAAGCAAGAGGAGTCCAGAGCAGCCTTTGGTGAGGAGGCGGGGGCGGTAAAGACATGCTTTTGGCAGAAAGACCTCTGGGCCGGACGCGGTGGCTCACATCTGTAATCCCAGCACTTTGGGAGACTGAGGTGGGCGGATCACTTGAGGTCAGGAGTTCGAGACCAGCCTGGCCAGCATGGTGAAACCGCATCTCTACTAAAAATACAAACCAATTAACCGGGTGTGGTGGCGCCCCCCTGTAGTTCCAGCTACCTGGGAGGCTGAGGCAGGAGAATGGCTTGACTTTGGTGGCAGAGGTTGCAGTGAGCTGAGATTGCATCACTGCACTCCAGCCTGGGTGAAAGAGCAAGACTCCGTCTCCAAAAAAAAAAAAAAAGAAAAAAAAAGAAAGAAAAGGTGAAAAAAAGACCTCTGAAATGGCACTGAGCAGCCAGTCCCTTCCCACACTGCAGGAGACGCCGTCCGGAGCTGGGTGTATCTACTAAGGATGTGGAGCTGGTTACCAAGGAAGACCCGAAGGCTCTGGCTGTTGCTTCCAACTGGGACATAAGAAAGACAAACTGTTCAAGAGGCTGGTGACCAGGGGCTCGCCCCGCACAGACGCAGAGCTTGCATTCCCTCAGGAACATCTCTGCAGGGAAGAACTCACTCCCCAGAGAACTGCAGAACCCTAAGCCAGCCCCGCATGGTCCCACACAGCTGCAGCCGGAAGCGTGCAGGGAACACCGTGGTCTCTGTGGTTGCAGCAGCCTCACTGCTTTACTACCCACGTCCTTCTCTACCCACTGCCTTAGCGCACACTCTGGGACAGGCTGGGAGACTGGCTTTCGCCCCTTCCAGAAAAGCTATCTCAGGTCTCAACATATGCCCTTCCCTGATTTTTCTCTTTTTTTTTTAATTTTGGCCCCATCAGCTTCAGGACTTCTACCAATTTTAAATATATTGCTGCACCAACAAGACCCTACCTCCTCCAATTACATATTCTTATATTCTCTGTATAACAGTTGTCGAAAGCTCAGCTGCCCTGCCTAAGAGTTAGCTCTGCTCCACAAGGTGCAATTTAAAAATAGAAAAACATTAACAAATCAAAGTAATTGTCAGCGTGGGCAACATAGCAAGACCCCGTGTCTACAAAAACAATTTAAAGATTAGCCAGGTGGGTCACACCTGCAGTCCTAGCCACTCAAAAGGCTAAGGCAGGAGATAGCTTGACCCCAGGAGTTCAGGCTGCAGAGAGCCAAGACTCTAGCACTGCACTCCAGCCTGGATGACAGAGCTAGACCCTTTCTCAAAAAAAAAAAAAAAGATAATTGTCAAGGGCAATCTAAAGAAATGTTTGCACTTCAGACTCATCATCCTTATTCCAAAGACAGTACTACAGAATTTTAAGCACAGATCATGGTAGAGATGATATTGTAAAGTGCTATAGTCACAAACTTGTTTCTCAAGTTAATGAGTTTGTTTCAAGGCACATGTTAATTTTGCAGCCCCTAGGAACATACGGAGAGTCTACTTCACCATTTCTAACGTCTAATTCAGTATTGCGAAATTGTATCTGTTACAACTGTAAAACTCTTCAGTTTTCTAATTGTTTTATCAGCGGGGGATGTAAAAGGTCATTAAACCTATTTCCACGTGGAAAAAAATAAAAATTAAATAATAAGCTCTCAACTTACGTTGAACCACAAGTTCAGGGATTTTCTTTTACTTTATTTACAAATTAAAAAGTTACCTGTGGCTATTTCACTGACGGTGGTAGAAGTCGGGAGATGCATGGATCCGACACCGGGTTTTATTCCTCACTGCGCAGGAGACCGCACGGGCAGGAGTCTCTGGTTTCCTTGGCCCCACAGCCCACCGGGCCACGTGGAATAGCTCAGCCGGATGCCCGGTGCACGCTGACTCTGTGTCCTGGCGCAGGGACACGGACGCTGGGACCCTGCTCTACAGCAGACAGTCAACACCTGCTCCTTGCTCATTTCCCCATCCCTCGAAGATGGCTTCCTGCATACACAGCCCTGAGAGATGGTCCAGGAAAGAGCAGTCCAGACACTGTGCTCTGGACAGGCCTCAGGAAGAAACTCAGACGAGGAAAGAACCCTGGGACTGTCTTTCTCAACATCTATGCGCTGCGTGAGGAGGAGAATAGGGACTGAGGGCAGCCACGGGCTGGGGCGTTAGCAAAGGAACAGCAGGTGCAGCCAGTTCCAGGCAGGACAGAGCAGTACATAGGCCACAGCCTCGCTCCCACGTTAAGACAGAAGCCTCCACTGCAGCCTGATTGCCACAGCCGTCTCCACTTTAGCCTCTGATGGGTCACAGGGCCATCCTTCATAAGCAGTAACCAATTAGAGGCCTCTAAAGGGCACCTAGGGGTGTGTCCAAGTTCTTTCGGCTTTATAAAAACCCTAATTGGGCCATGCAGGGTGGCTCACACCTGTAATCCCAGCATGAGGTGGGCAGATCACTTGAGGCCAGGAGTTTGAGATCAGCCTGGCCAATGCAGTGAAACCCCGTCTCTACAAAAAAAAACAGAAATTAGCTTGGCGTGGTGGCAGGTGCCTGTAATCCCACCTACTCACGAGGCTGAGGCAGGAGAATCACTTGAACCCAGGAGGCAGAGGTTGCAGTGAGCTGAGATCGTGCCACTGCACTCCAGCCTGGGCAACAGAGTGAGCCCCTGTCTCAAAAAAAAAAACAACAAAACAACCCCCGGCACACACACACACAGAAACCTAATTGGAGAGGCTCTGGAGCCACTTTCTCAGCCCTGCCCGCTCTGTAGACTGTGCTTTCGCTTCTTCAACATACCTGCGCCTTCATTACTCCGTTCTGTTGCTTCGTTCTCCTGTTACTTTGTGCATTTTGTTCAGTTCTTGGTTCAACATGCCAGGAACCTGGACAACACTATCCAGTGACATTCTATTCTGAAGCTACAAAGATAACAAGGTGGCAGTACTGAGTGAGAAGTCCAGGTGGCATTTTCTTACCCCCATCCTGACATCGCCTTTTTCTGTTTTGAACCCCAGTCCACCCCACAGCTCCAACCCGTCCTCCCTCCCTCCAGTGACGGCCGGCTGGCAGCTGCTACCACACCAACCAGGGGCTGTATGATCTGAGCCCCAGAGCAGGAAGGCCAGGCCTTTGTGCACTGGGCCAGCCGGTCTAGATGGGAATACCTGCCTTACTCCAGGACTATATACAGCACCTGTGATTTACAGGTCATTTTTTTAAATTAACATCTACAACCTAATTCCTAATGAACCTTGAAACTTTTCTAGCTCCCTGAATTCTCCACGTCTAGCCTTGCAAAGTGATTGTGTGTGCTAAGGACATGTGACCTGCTATTTGTTTTTTTAAAAAAAGAAAGCCAGAGGCTGGACGCAGTGGCTCACGCCTGTAATCCCAGCACTTTGGGAGGCCAAGGAGGGTGGATCACTTGAGGTCAGGAGTTCGAGACCAGCCGGACCAACAAGGTGAACACCCTGTCTCTACTAAAAATACAAAAATTAGCCGGGCATGGTGGCGGGCGCCTGTAACCCCAGATTCTCAGGAGGCTGAGGCAGGAGAATCACTGGAACCCAGGAGGTAGAGGTCACAGTGAGATGAGATCACGCCACTGCACTCCAGCCTGGCGACAGAGCAAGAGTCTGTCTCAAACAATATGAACTTTTTAAAAAATTTTAAAGGGAAAAGGATAAGTATTTCAAACATTTAGCTCTAAGAAGAGCACATTTTAAATGTATCAAAGAACAAGGCGATTTCTTAAGACATTCCAGACAAACCAAAATTCTAGCAGCATTTGCACCTCCCGACAGCCATTTCCCTGTGAAATGCCCTCAGGCCATCTCCATTGGAAACATGACGAATTGAAGCTTCCAGAGGTGAAATAGGGCTTTTGAGTTTAACAATTTTCAGCACATATTCAGTTCTAGAGTGCCAAGCAGCTTTCACCATAATAACCATGAAGAAATGGGACAGGAATTCTTCGTTCGAATTAAGTAACTGACACCGAGAAAATGTTTTACGGATGCATGCGTCAAGAAGGAGCTATGAAGGGCTAACAGACTTTGTAAAGTAAAACGTACTTTATCTTTGCCGCCTAAGGATATTTCTGGCTTCAGGCAAATGAAATTAGATTCACTAGATTAGACTCCAGGCGAAAAGCTCTGCAGTGTTCAGGATTCACACAGGAAGCCGTGTGCCAGCTAGCATTCGGAGGCAGCAGCGCTCTTCCCGACTTGGCTTGAGCTGGAATTGACAACTAAGAATACTATGATCAAACCCTGATTTTTAAGTTGAACTCACATAAAGTCAGTGTTCAAGGATGTTGAATAAACAAGGATTAGTAAAGCAACATTGTATATCAAACTGTGAGCAGCCTGATACAAGCTGTCACAGATCTACAGTTGCCCTGCGCAGCAGGAAATAGTACGTCCCATAACTAGGCATTCTCCTCTCAACTAACGGGCTGTGACCCAGAAAGTAAACTGTATGTTAGAGTAATGAGAAAATGTACAGGATACACGGAGTAGGGAATGACTGAAATATTTTCATTTTCATCCTTAGGCAAAATCAGCCAATAACTGTTGCCTCTTCTCAGCTATTCTTTGCATGAAAAATTCTTATCCGCTGCCACTGGACTAGGAACAGAGGTCTCTGCCCCCACATGGCCTCCCTTCTCCTGTTTCAGGCAGTGAGAAGTTTCATAGAATCTCCCAGGAGAAGGCTAAGCACCCAGCAGTGCAGACCACAAGGATAAATCAGATGTGATGTCATCCAAACAGGGCTGGGGAGTTTTCCGCAGAAGCTTCTACATTACATAATGTACAGACTTAATTCTTGTTCTAACTCATTAACCATTTTCATTCTTTTGAGGCCGGGCGCAGTGGCTCATGCCTGTAATCCCAGCACTCTGAGAGGCCGAGGCAGACGGGTAGCTTCAGCTCAGGAGTTCAAGACCAGACTAGGCAATGGCGAAACCCCATCTCTACAAAAAAATATAAAAGATATCCAGACACGGTGGCATGCGTCTGTAGTCCCAGCTACTCAGGAGGCTGAGGTGGGAGGATGGCTTGAGCCGGGGAGGTGGAGGTTGCAGTGAGCCAAGGTCACGCCACTGCACTGCAGCCTGGGCGACAGAGCGAGACCCTGTCTCAAAAAAAAAATTATTTTTGAGTGCACTTGCATGTTTCCCCTTCTTAGTCATTTGACACACCAGGGAACCAAGGGAGGAAGGGAAGAGAGAGACCGAGACAGACGCAGAGACAGAGAGTCAAGGAAGGGAGAAAGGGAGGGAGACGGGGTGGAAGAAGGCCAATTGCATTAGGTGTTGTGCATAACGTCAGAAAAGTTTAACACCTATTTCCAATTTAATCACAACACGCACGCCCGGTCTCAAGATAGATCAGCAAGAACCATTCCCCACCTTAATGTGGTTGGTGTATCCATCTGCTTGGGGTTGCTGTAAAGGAATACCTGAGGCTGGGTAATGTATGAAGCAGCGGGTGTATTGGGCTCATGGTCCTGCGGGTGGTACAGGAAGCATGGTTCTGACATCTGCTTCTGGGAGACCCCAAGAAGCTTTTCCTCCTGACGGAAGGTGAAGGGGGAGCAGGTGTGTCAGATGGCAAGAGAGGGAGCAAGAGAGAAAGGAGGTGCCAGGCTCTTTAAACAGCCAGATTTCCAGTGAACTCACTCGATGCAGCAGGGAGGGACCAAGCCATTCATGAGGGCTCCACCCCCACGACCCAGACACCTCCCACCAGGCCCACCTCCAACACGGTGGTGGGGGCGTCACATTTCCACATGAGATTTGCAGGGGACACACATCAAACTATATCAATTCGTTTGTTCTTGAAATAAAAAAAATCACTTGTAAGGAATTGTGCTGGGCTGAAATGCAATGACCTCTCCACTGTGGGAGCCACACTCTCTCCCAGAGCTCCTGCTACCCCTGCAACCTTCCTCCTCTTCCCCCAATGCCACCTCCCCATAAAAACCTTCTTTATTTCAAAAGCAAGCCTGCCTGGCTCGCCCCTCTCACCCAGGACTCCGACAGCAAGACATTGTCGTGTTTGTGAATGTGAGGATGAGAAAGCTGGAATGTTTAGCTTTGTGCTCACATTTCTCTAGGAAGATTGAGCTAGGTAGTAGGAAATAACCTCTAGTTTATAATTCTAGACATGAAATATAATCACTATCTGATTTAGCAGTAAGTTTACAGGGGAAAAAAAAACGCTGAAAGCCCCCAAACAGCACAAACCCTAATTGGATTCAGATTTTTCTCCCCACCCAAACACCTGCCGTGAGTAAAAGAAAATCCTTCCTGAAGATAATACATCCAGATCCTCACACCATTTCTACAACCTTTAATAGGCAAAAGCGACATTCAATCAACGCTTACGTGGCAAAGAGAAGACTCGAAAGAAATTACCAAAAGACAAGAAAAACAGGCCATAGGAAGAGATGGTGGGAATTTCAGGAGCTGGAGTTATGAGATGTGTCCTCTGAAAATGCATGGGGATTCTACATCCAAGTACTGAAGTAAGCCGATGGAGAATTTCACCAGAAAGGGAACATTATAGTAACAAAGGAATCAAGTAGAAGTTTTTTCAGTCCCTCCAGCAGTGTGTGAGTTCACTCCCTCCAGCGATGTGTGAGTTCAGTCCCACCCCAAGGCCATGGTGTGAGAGTTCAGTCCCCCCCAGCAGTGTGTGAGCAAATTCAGTCCCCCTCCAGCAGTGTGTAAGTTCAGTCCTCCCAAGCGGTGTGTGAGTTCAGTTTCGCTGCATCGTCACTGATTCCTGCTCCTCTTTCCTGACTTTGCCGTCCTGGTGGCTGTGTAGTGATATCTCCTTGTGGTTTTAACCAGCAACCACTGATGAATAACGCAGTTGAGCATATGGGGAGTAACCGCATGGTTCCCTTATAGAGAATACAAGAACATGGACGGTGGAGCTGTTTGGCCCGAGAGCCTTGGCTTGCCAACCCTGCTCTAGATGAAGATCCCGGGTCAGTGACATGCCTGGGAATAGCTTCCCCCAATTTCCCAGTGTTTTCCTTTGAGAAATGAAAGTGTTTCCCTTGGATGCTGCCCTGGTTCTCCTTCTTCCTTCGGGCAGGTGGCGCATGTAGACTGGAAGGAGACTGTACATCTCCCTGCTCTTCAGTGTCCTCTTGAGGGACAGGAGCACCCGCAGATCTGCAGTGACAGGCGCCAGCCTACCCGGGTGGGCAGGAGAATGACTGCTCACTGTGAGGCCAACAGTCCCACCATGAGCGGGAAGGTCCTCCCACCAAAGGGGGCTTGTGCAGCCCTGCCCTGCTATTTTCAGAGCTTATTCTCTTTCTCGGCTCTGAACCAGTAGGCAGCCTAAAGTTACAACCTTTCAAACTCTTCCATAAAGATGAGGCAGGGAGGGCTCCCCACTAGGAGGGGACGAGTGGGACTTCATGTTCCTGCGGGTATTTGTGCACACGCCCACTGGCGACTACCATACCCAATGCAGGTGCGACGGCTGTAACACACGGACCACTCATGGCACGTCCCGTTCTATGGTTTGGGCACGTGTAGAATGACAGGCACCCACTATTACAGCATCAGACAACCTTAGACATCACTGCCCTACATTTCCTCCATGCATCACCACTTTTCCCCTGGTGGGAGGAAAGCAACCACTTTGAGCCCCACAATGTGAATACGAACAGACGACGTTCCTATAGAAAATAGCTTCTTCTTCATTCCCACCTTCCACATTCTGTGCAACTTTCTCTTTCCTCCAACAAGAAGTTGGAACCATTCAGAGGAGGGAACTTTGAGAAACACAGGTTAGCTGAGTGAACGCGGTACAGAGCCACTCAGAGAGAAGACGAATGGAATGAGTCATCACGACAAAGCCTCATCATTGCTGTAGCCAAGGTGCTTCTGGTGACAGGAGAGGGAGGGACACCAGCGGAAGGAGCCACGTGCCCAGCGGGACATTCCAGGGGAGGCTCCTTGAGGACAAGAAAAGATGAAAACTCGGGAAGGCAGCTCCCTGGGCAGTTCTTGTGTGACATGCAGGAACTCTCCTGGCAGGGAGTGTCACGGCGAGACGTGACACCAGGAAACATGGCAGCACCTGCATGGGTAAGGTGTGAAGGTCAAGGGTGAGGTCTGGAAATGGGCTGGTGTGGCCGGGAGGAGGACTTCCTGAAGGAAGGTGCAGGGCAGGATGTGGGAGTGGTGCAGGGCAGGATACGGCCCCTGATTGGGGCCGGGTCCTAGGGGAGGGCAGGCACCCAAATACTTGGAGCACCCAATGGTGTGCCGCGTGATGCTTGCTAAGACCTCGGCATCAACGCGGGACCTGGCTCGTGATGGGCAAAGTGCACGAGGATAGAAACCTTCTCCTGAGATGTCAAGAGAAAACAAAAATTGACTGGGCACGGTGGCTCACGCCTACCATCCCAGCACTTTGGGAGTCCGAGATGGGCAGATCACCTGAGATCAGGAGTTCGAGACCAGCCTGGCCAACATGGTGAAACCCTGTTTGTACTAAAAATACGAAAGTTAGTCGTGCTTGGTGGTGCATACCTGTAATCCAAGCAACTCAGGAGGCTGAGGCACGAGAACGGCTTCAGCCCAGGAGGCGGAGGTTGCAGTGAGCTGAGATCTTGCCATTGCACTCCAGCCTGGGTGACAAGAGCAAAACTCCGTCTAAAAAAAAAAAAAAAAAAAAGAAAAAAGAGAAAGAGAAATCACGAGAAAAGCCAAATAATTCCATGTGGCCCTGAGCCTGACACTCAAGTAGCACTTGGTGAATGCTGGATGAATGGCTTAACGAGTCAGCGAAGGAAGTTCACTCTTCTTTCCCATGATGAAAAGGTAGTTTCCCCACATGGCCATCGGCTATCAATGTGCAGGGAGCGATGGAGACAGCTCTGCCTTTGATTCTAGTCCTTAAACGGGAGACAGCTTCTTGCTGAGACTCAGCCACAAGGAGAATTGAATATGGTGTCTGAAGTTCTCCTTCTCTTGAATTCTCAACATTGGTGTCTTTTCACTTCTGAGCAGTGTTCCATGAGAGAACCAAGAACCTGGCCCGCATGTGTAGGCTGTGGCTGCCTGTTTTGTTTCATTGTGGTTTGTTTGGATGCGTGAAAGTGCTTAAGCTTTAAGTCTCTAATGGTTTACATTTTGTGATGTAAGAACAAGAAAAAATACGTCCTCCAATGTTGGAAATAGATGCTCGGTGCCACAAAGAAAACTCAGCACTGAGACAAAGGATCTTTCAGCAATGCAATTTTTACTTCCCGGACTGCAGGAAGGGTGCCCACACTAGCCATTGTGCCATGAGAGTACAATGAATAAAGGAAAACACACAAATTTATCCCTTATGCATTTGGGGTTGTCCTTACTGCTGTATCTAATCTCCTTCATTGGCTGGAGCCAGACCTCACAATCTAAACTAAAACCCAATTGGCTAACAACTTAAAACTTTTCTAAACAGGTAAAAGCACTGGAGAGCGGGGACATGCCTGTGAGCACGTCCAGCACAGAGATCTTGGTTAAAGCACAAGGACATAGAATGTACTGCATGCCTGTGAGCATGGCATGTCTAACAGCTGCATAGGATAGGGCTTCACAAAGTTACAAATATGATTTATTCTTTAACAAGAAAGGAAACTTTAAAAAGGAACTTTTCTACTTCCCACATCCAACCTAATGCTTCCTGCAAATCAGAAACAAAGCAAGCAAGCAAAACCTGCTCTGCCCGACTTCTGTAATTCCAAATTATTTTGCAAGGCTGACTGCAGCAGCGGCGGCTTGCGATCTCCAGACTGTGGGCTGTCTCCACAGCTCGGCCATGACTCAGTCACCTGTTCTCTCTCGCAGCGTCTGCCCACTGGATTTCCCACCGAATCAGAGGCCCGGTGACTGACCAAGCAGAACATAAAAGCAGAGCCACTAGAATCGAAGCCGGACCGCAGCACAGGCCAAGCCCTTTCCCTACTAACTGCCCTGTAACATGACTGACATCAGCTGCGGTGGGGCGAGGGACGCCCCTCTGGTGTCCTGAGCCTGATCACCTCGTCAGACCACAAGTGGGAGGTGTGGGTTTCTGAAGTGACAACATCCTCACTGAAATTCTGCTCACGTACTTTCTGTTCTCATTTTTGTTTCCACCCACTGTGACCTTTTTCCTCTTTTTCCACCCCAAAGGAAGATAAATATCAAGAAAATAACCCTAGCAGAGTGCATACGGAGGAAAGGCAGATAGTACCAAGATCGCAATAGCAGCGTTCCTCGAAGTTATGAGATGTTGAAAACAACACAAGGGATGGGTCCCACGTCCAACGTGGCTCGGTTAGGAAGTGCTTTCCGCTTTAATATGTGGGGCTTCCTGGCTGTCTCTGGACTCCCCCCAACAAGAAGCCCACAGTCAGTGAACCCTGAGTCAGCGGGCCGTGCGGACGAGCTGTCCAGGAGCTCTGCACTGTGGCTCTCCGGCCCCCACCACCCCAGCCTTGTGACCCATGAGTCACCCAGGCCCGCAGCTGCTGTGGGCGGGCCCTCTGCAGAGGCACAGGCTTCTTCCTGCCTTGCTTTCCTCCCAGAGCTGTTTGCCATAAACAACGGCACATGTAAGAAACCTGGGACACACAGAGACGCACACGGAGGAAGAACACCAGGTGAGGGCCGGAGCTCTGCCACCTGAGCCGAGCGAGGAACCACTGGAGGCTGGATCCAGGCCTGGCTGGGACAGACCTTCCCCTGAGCCTTCAAGGGAGCCGGGCCCTGTGGACACCAGGATCTCGGACTTCTGGCCTGGGAGAGAAGACAGTCCTGTTGTTTGTGGCACTTTGTTACGGCAGCCCTAACACACTAATAGAGATCCAAAAGTGAGAGGGGCGGACACGGTTCTGGTTTTGAAGGCGCAAAAGCCCACGTTTGCCTTCCAGTTCTGATGCTTATCGACAGTGGCACCACCTGATTTCTTTGAGCTTCTTTTCTTTTCATTTCTTTATTTTTAAGAGGGAGTCTCACTCTGTCACCCAGGCTGGAGTGGAATGGTATGATCTCAGCTCACTGCAGCCTCTGCCTCCTGGATTCAAGCGATTCTCCTGCCTCAGCCTCCTGAGTAGCTGGGATTACAGGCAACCGCCACCATGCCCAGCTAACTTTTTTGTATTTTTAATAGAGACAGGGGACCGGGCATCATGCCTCACACCTGTAATCCCAGCACTTTGGGAGGCTGAGGTGGGTGGATCACGAGGCCAGGAATTGGAGACCAGCCTGGCCAATATGGTGAAACCCTCCCTCTACTAAAAATACAAAAATTAGCTGGGCTTAATTAGCACGCCTGCAGTCCCAGCTACTCAGGAGGCTGAGGCAGAAGAATCGCTTGAACCCAGGAGGCGGAGGTTGCAGTGAGTTGAGATTGCGCCACTGCACTCTAGCCTGGGCAAAAGAGCAAGACTTTGTTTAAAAAAAAAAAGAAAAATAGAGACAGGAGTTCACCATGTTGGCCAGGCTGGTCTTGAACTCCTGACCTCCTGACCTCAGGTGATCCAGCCACCTCAGCCTCCCAAAGTGCTGGGATTACAGGTGTGATCCATTGCACCCAACCTTGTTTTATTTGTAAAAAAAAATTTATATCTATATGCACAAACACATTACCGATTCAGATGCAGATATAGATGTAGCTATGGACATAGATGTAGATAGTTATAGATGTAGTAATATAGTTTAGACATTGGTCCCCACCCAACTCTCATGTTGAGTGGAACTGTCCAGTGTTGGAGATGGGGCCTGTTTGGGAGCGGTTTAGGTCATGGGGGCCGATCCCTCGTGGCTTGCTGCTATCCTCACAACGGTGAGTGAGTTCTCACGAGCTCTGGTTGTTTCCGTGTGGGGCAGCTCCCCCAACCTACTCTCTCCGTCTTGCTTCAGCTCTGGCCATATGACACGTCTGCTCCTCCTTCACCTTCTGCCATGAGCGAAAGCTCCCTGAGGCCTCCCCAGAAGCAGAGCAGATGCTGGCACTGTGCTTGTACCGTCTGGAGAACCCTGAGCCAATTTTACCTCTTTTCTTTATAGATTGCCCAGTCTCAGGAATTTCTTTATAACAACGCAAGAACAGCTTAACAGATATAGGCACAGCTATGCTATGAGTATAAATGGAGATATATAGAGATACAGGTATGGATGTAGATATTACTATGGCTATGGATGTGGACATCGATATGTAGATATTGATAAGGCTATAGATGTAGACATATATAGCTATATAGATATACACAGATATGGGTATGGATATACATATTGATATAGGTATAGATGTAGATATATAGAGATATGGGTATGGATATAGATGTAAGAATATATAAATATGGGTATGGATATAGATATTGATATGGATATAGATGTAGACATGGATATATAAATATGGATGTAGATATTGATATGGATATGGATGTAAGAATATATAGATATGGGTATGAATATACATATTGATATGGATATAGGTGTAGACATGGATATATAGCTATTGATATAGGTATAAATAGATATGGATGTAGATATTGATATGGCTATAGATGTAGGTACGGATGTGGGCACAGGTAAGGATACACACATATGATTGGCATGTCTACCTGGGATAACACAGATAAAGATGCTTTCTCTCTTTTCTCCTAGACTGGGAGCTCATGAGCAGCAAAGATCCCACATTGCCTCCTATGGTCGTCCAGATGCCACAGCTGCACCTCGCCACAGAGTGGACCTTCCTGAGTACCTGTCAGGAAGGCTGACACAGCCTAACCCCCTGGCCCACTCCTCCGACCCCCCACGTGAGTGGTACCCCACCAGGCACTATGGCTGGAAGATCTCTGGCCCTCAAAAATGGTTTTGTATGCGGAATATATGGTTCAATGTTTAAATTCTTTAATACTCGCCCTACATAATTGAGCTCACTGATTAGCCCACAACTAAGGAGTCTTTGCCATCACATCCATGCCCCTCTCTATCTCATTTCCAGCAGCCCCACAGTGCCCTGGCCTGAGCCCCCCACATCCCCCGTGCT
This sequence comes from Cacajao melanocephalus, assembly GCA_963573385.1. Lineage (NCBI taxonomy): Eukaryota > Metazoa > Chordata > Mammalia > Primates > Pitheciidae > Cacajao > Cacajao melanocephalus. Next base: position 23,226 of record CAUYLG010058627.1, read on the forward strand.
GCACAGATGAGTCATCCTGCTACCTTCCCCAGCTCTGCCCCAATTCCAGGTCAGGCTTTTGTGCTCCACAAATCATCTATGGATTTTCTGCATAATGCCCGTGACAATTCAGTGTCTCTTACCAACATCAGCCTCAAGAAGCTACATAAAACACCTGGTTGTGAATCGATAGTGACTGCTTCTGGGTCGCTCCCTGCACCAGATTCGCTGATGAGCCTGCAAACCATTTGCACACAGGCTTTCCTTTACAACAAGAACTTACATTTCAGCATGAGGCAGAAAGACATGAAACTCTCTCAGACCTTATCTATTCTTCTTTTCAATTACTCTGTAATTATGCACTTCCGTGAAGAAGTTAATTACTTCAACATTAACCTTCCATCTATCCTTTTAACATAAAACAAACAAAGATTGGGTAAAAATACAAGGACTTACTGCAAATGGCAAACACTTGCAGAGCACTTGTTAGGCGGCAAGCGGGGTTTTCAGGGCTTCAGTCCTTGAGTATATTAACTGGAATTCCCCGAGGGCTAGGAGACAAACACCAGCAGTGCTCAAGACGCTTCACAGCCAGCTCAGCTCCACTTTGACTGCTGAGTCGTGCAACGTGCAACGGGTACTGGGGAGTCAATTCTTTACCAGCTGGCTTGGAAGTATTCAAATGTGTGACACCAGAATACTGCTGTGCCGGGCTGTGTGGCCTGAACCCCAGCCTCCGTGGCAGGAACAGCATCAGCCCATTTTACAGAGAGGAAAACAGAGACCCAGAGACATCAAGTGAGATTCCCAGGGCTCACAGAGGGCGTGTCTGCAGACAGACCGTGCAGTCTGGCTTCCACAGCTGAGCCCACAGCCTCTGCACTAACTGCCTCAATTCTGGGATTGGAAGTGGACGGCCTGCATAGGTTGCAATACTGTTTTAACGCCCAGATACATTTTCTCACTTACTATGAAAGTTTTCAAATGCACAGAAAAAGGGAAAAAGAAATAAGATGAATACTCATGTAGCAAACAACCAGACTCGACCATTCCTACTGTATGGTCATATTTACTGTATCACATACACATACACAGCACACTCACACACATACACATACTCACATGTTCACACACACATACACATGTAGTATTTACTTTATCACATACAGGTACACAGCACTCACACACATGCGCTCACACAGACACACATACTCACATGTTCACACACATAGACACATACACATGTAGTATTTACTTTATCACATACAGGTACACAGCACTCACACACATGCGCTCACACAGACACACATGCTCACATGTTCACACACATAGACACATGCACTCACACACACACACTCACATACACTCTCGCACACACCACTGAGCCCTTTCAGAGTAAACCACCATACCGTCACTCAAGCCTGGTGCTTCAACACATTTCTCTTAAAAAGTTTTGTTGAGTACAAAATATTTCTCTGTTTTTTTTTTTTTTGAGACGGAGTTTGGCTCTTATTACCCAGGCTGCAGTGCAGTGGATCGATCTTGGCTCACTGCAACCTCCACCTCCTGGGTTCAAGCAATTCTCCCACCTCAGCCTCCGGAGTAGCTGGGACTACAGGCGTGTGCTACCATGCCCAGCTAATCTTTGTATTTTTAGGAGAGACGGGGTTTCACCATATTGACCAGGATGGTCTCGATCTCTTGACCTCGTGATCCACCCACCTCGGCCTCCCAAAGTGCTAGGATTATAGGCATGAGCCACCGCACCCGGCCCGAAAACGTTTCTCTTAAAAACACTGACTTATTGCTGACTTTCTTAAGTGGGCTAGAAGGTATTGTGATAACGCAGATTATAAGTATGCAAAATCATCTGCTTAATCGTAGTTCCTCCAGTCTATTTGAGAAAGTCGACAATAAGTCACTAATATTACCTAACACTCGGTCCATGCTGAAATGTCCCGTTGTCCCTGAGGATGTGTCTGTCTGCCTGCTGCCTGTCGGAAAAGCCTCCAATCACGGTTCGCGAGGTGCATGCAGTTGTCGTGTCTGTTTGGCTGTTTTAATCTAGACTTGACTCCCTGACACACGCACACTCTCCCACCCCCTCCCAGCACGCTGACCTGCTACAGAGACCTGGCCAATTGTTTGGCAGAATGTCCACATTCTGGATTTGTCTGGTTGCCTATGGTTCCTCATTTAATGGTTCCTCTATGGCCTGGATTTTCTGCCACACGGAATTTCAGCCTTGATCGGCCAGAAAGCTTCACATGGGATATTGCAACTCACAGAACCATTCCCAGAAGCAGGTACCCTCAGGTCGACTACATGCATTTTATTGGTAGTCAAAGATGTATAAAGCAAGGTAATTAAGTAAAAAATGTTGATGTTAATAAATATGCTGGCTGGGCGCCTGTAATCCTAGTACTTTGGGGGGCCAAGGGGGGCGGATCATCTGCGGTCAGGAGTTCAAGACCAGCCTGACCAACATGGTGAAACCCCATCTCTACTGAAAATACAAAATTAGCCAGGTATGGTGGTACATGCCTGTCATCCCAGTTACTCGGGAGGCTGAGGCAGGAGAATCACTTGAACCCAGGAAGCGGAGATTGTAGTGAGACGAGATCACCCCATTGCACTCCAGCCTGGGCAACAAGAGTGAAACTCCGTCTCAAAATAAAAAAAATTCTGATGTTAATAAATATGCCGGCCAGGCATGATGGCTCACGCTTGTAATCCCAACACTTCAGGAGACCAAGACAGGAGGATTGCTTGAGCCTAGGAGTTCGAGACCATCCTGGGCAACATAGAAAGACCCCGTCTCTACAAAAAATACAAGAATTAGACAGAAGTGGTGGCTCACACCTGTGGTGCCAGCTATTCAGGAGGCTGAGATGGGAGGATCACTTGAGCCTAGGAGGTCAAGGCTGCAGTGAGCTGTGATTGCACCACTGCCCTCCAGCTTGGGTGACAGAGCAAGACCTTGTTTCAAAACAAAACACACACACACACACACACACACACACACACAAAACAAACCTGCTGAGACTGAAGTTTGGATGTCCCATAAGTTCAGGAGTAATGACAATAGTGGAGTCATGTCAGGGAAAGCAAATTTAAATTCCCCAAAGTGCTTGCTCTGATCATAGAGCTTTGTCCACTTCCTAAAAGAAGAGCCTGTCTTGAGTTTTGGGATGGTAACCTGGCTCCGGGCTTATCCCTTTTGCAGGAAAGTATTTAACCTTCAGTGGCCAGTCTGTCTTGTCAGATAAAATCCATGTTTTGTGCTTAACCTTGACACCCCAACCTCTTGACACCCCAACCTCTGGCTCTTGGTCCATTGAGAAAGCCTGTGGACAAAACAGAGTAGGAGGGGAACGGTAGGTGAGAAGATGTCATTGACCTGCCTGTTACCTTTTTCACTCTTTTAACAGAATCTTTCCAAATATCATTCTCTTCTTATTATTTGCTTTTGATTATGAAAATTTCCAAAGTATGGACATATTGAGGTGACAATAATTAAAGAACAAGAACACATTCTTCATGGTCGATTTAACGGGGCTGCTCAGGTTCTGCCTTCTTTGTGTCATCTAATTTTCTTTCTCCCTGATGTATTCTAAAGCAAATTGTGAACATGATGATATTTCATCCCTAAAAGAAACTCTACACATCTCTAAAAAATAAGCACATTTTCCTGTAGAACCACAATGCCACTAACCATCCCACAAAATTAATGATCTATCATCATCTAGTGCTGGCTATATCCATAATTTCCCAATTATTTGAAAAACGTATTTTCTGGCCGGTTAGCTGACATGCGGATGGAATTCAGGACCACACATTGGTTTTCTGTCTTAAGTATCATTTAATGGTACAGTCCTCTCACTTTTTTCTTCTTTCATGGCATTGAATTGTTGAGAAGACAACGCCTTACAGTCTGAATTTCTCTGTTTCCTCATGGTGTCATTTAACTTGTTTCCTATCCCCTGTATTTCCTGCAGACTGGTAGGTTGATCAAGAGTTCTACTGGATTTTCATTCTGCACAGGCGGTCCTGTGTGCTTCCTACTGGACAGCCTCCGAAGGCACGTGGCTCTCATCCCACTATTATGATGCAAAGATCATCCTCTGAGTTAGGTGGTGACAGCCTCATCTCCTCATCAGCAAGGTACATTTTCCTCCTTCTGATAAGCACCTAAGTTGTGGCAGGTGCTGTGGCAAGGTGTGCAGCTCTCCACTGTCTTTCTGCCTAATGGTTGCAGGAATCTATAACTGAGTCTTACCTACCTCATTATTACTATTTTTTTTAAGACCGGGTTTCACCATGTTGGTCAGGCTGGTCTTGAACTCCTGACCCCAGGTGATCCGCCCACCTTGGCCTCCAAAGTGTTTGGATTACAGGTGTGAGCCACCACGCCCAGCCCACCCACCTCATTATTTTTATTAGGAGTTGACAGATGGTGATTTTGAAATTGTGTCATTCCCAGCTGGGCACAGTGGTTCACACCTGTAATCCTAGCACTTTGGAAGGCCGAGATGAGCAGATCACCTGAGGTCAGGAGTTCGAGACCAGCGTGACTAACATGGCGAAACCACGTCTCTACTAAAAATACAAAAATTAGCCAGGCATGGTGCTAGCCACCTGTAATCCCAGCTACTTAGGAGGCTGAGGCAGGAGAATTGCTTGAATTCAGGAGGTAGAGGTTGCAGTGAGCCAAGATTGTGCCACTGCACTTTAGCCTGGGCAACAAGAGTGAAGCTCCATCTAAAAAAAAAAGAAAGAAAGAAATCCTGTCATTCCCTTGCATTCTCATTACAGTACAGTCCTCATTAGGGAGGGGAATTCAGGTTGGCGAGACAAAAGGAAAGCAAAAAGAAAGTGGAGAAGCTGGCCAGGCGTGGTGGCTCACGCCTGTAATCCTAGCACTTTGGGAGGCCGAGGTGGGTGGATCACCTGAGGTCAGGAGTTCAAGACCAGCCTGGCCATCATGGTGAAACCCCATCTTAAAAAAAAAAAAAAAGAAAGAAAGAAAGTGGAGAAGCTGTGAATTTGCCTTTCTTCATGCTCCAGGATACATGGCTCTCCTGCACAATAACTCACAGTCCACCCAGGCCCAGCTATCACCAGACCTTCCGCTGATACAAAAATTGCAAGTTAGCGCGCTGCAACCTTGGCATCATCAGCATTGCACAAAGCCCTCTCCAGCTCACAGCACGAGCACCACCCTATAAAATCCCCTGCAAGCCTCTGTCTCCTGGCAGTCAGCTCCTCTCCTGCTGGTCTATCTATTGCTCCCTTGCAATATACTTTCATACTTTTTCTAAAAAAATCTGCCTTTCCTTAGTATGACAGGTTGGCTTTTTGGGAAAAAAAAAATCTGCCTTTCCTTACCATCAACTGTCTTGGCAAATTCTTCTTAACCCCTGCACCACACCACTGGCTTAGATAATCACCAGGTACCCACGACAATTACTTTGCAGTCTTATGTAAAAATGAGCTTTCCCCCTCAATTGAGTCTCTTTACTTAACTATCTTTACTTGTTTTGAATATCTTTATTTGCTCTCAACATCTCTATCAGGCTGGTTCTCTTTTGTAGTGAGGACTTTTTTTTCTTTTTTTGAGACAGAGTCTCGCTCTGTCGACAGGCTGGAATGCAATGGCGTGATCTCAGCCCATTGCAACCTCCGACTCCCTGGTACAAGCAATTCTTCTTCCTCAGCCTCTTGAGTAGCTGGCATTACAGGCATGTGCCACCACCCCCAGTTATTGTATTTTCAGTAGAGACAGGATCTTACCATGTTGGCCAGGATGTTCTCAATCTCCTGACCTTGTGATCCTCCTGCCTCAGCCTCCCTAAGTGCTGGGATTACAGGCGTGAGCCACTGTGCCCTGCCTTGAGGACCTTTAATAAGCATTTCCAGGAGATAACAGATATTTTCAGAACTTGAGATCTTTCTGAGAGTATAACAGTGATATACTTTCTATCCAAAACACTTTGGTATCTAACACTGCTGCCGAACACACATTTTTCATCCTCAGACAGCTACTCATGGGAAAGCACCCAACGGAACCTGGTGGAAGGCTGTGTGACAGTGGAGAGCAGGGACTATGGGTGCGCTGTCTGGAGATACATCGACACCATGCCTGCTCTAAGGAGCTGGGGAAGGCTTGGTGGCTCCGCGGTGAGTTCACAGCGCACGTCTGGGCTCACCCGCTCACCGGGCACCCCAGGATCAACCAGGCCATCTCTGCCTGCCCAGAAGCAGACCAGAGTTCTTTCTTCGAAGGAGGTCAGCCACTGAAGGAGAACGAGCTTTGCTGCAAAGCCCCAGAGCCCCTTCTGTGACTGCCCTGCTGGTCTCGTGATATCCTCCTGCCCTACAGACCACTGAGCCCATGAGGTCTGCTGGGTCTGCCGGATCTGCTGGGTCCTCAGGGCGGCTTCAGGTTGAGTCTGTTGAGACTTGCACCATTCCATGAACTTCTCCCTTTCCCAGCACGTGAAAGAGAAGCAACCCTCCTGGGGAAGCTAGAAACTCATAAAACGATGCGGGTCTTGATGGACTCAACCTGACACAGACTAACAGGAGGATGGACTATGTCATGCATTAAACATTCCTCTGCTCTGAGTCCAAACCTTACAAAGTCCTCCATGGAGTCAGAGATTCAGGAGCAGATCCCCGCCCGATTTCCCTGGCTCTTCCCCTCCTGATTTCTCTCACTGATATGGGCTTCAGCCTCCAATCCCCTCAGGGCCCCACACAGACCCCCTGCCCACCTTTGTGGTCTGTCAAGAAGCCTCTGCCCACAAGACACCAGTGCCTCCCCGCCGCTCCGCCCCTCCAAAGACAGCTGGCTTGTGTTAGATGCTCTCTGAACACCGTGTCACAGGTCGTGATGTATCACCTGCTCTTCACCTTGAAACGACTTGGGCCACAACCGGTCTGCCCAGCAGGCTTGGGGTTGCATGCACCACAACCAGGCCCAGCCTCTTCTGGGGTGATGATGGACAGCCCATTGAGTGGGAGCCCCACTTCATCAGCAGAGACAACATCCTGTTACACCACTTCATGCTGAGTGACTCTAACTTGCTGTGGAATGAAGTCCATGCCTGCAGAGTCATCATCAGACTGAGTCAGCTCCACCTTGTCCCATGCAGGAGACTCTCAAGAGGGTGTGACACCCGGATTCCCTGTGAGACGGAGGACATTGCATGTCTGGGCCCGTCACGACCATGTGGGTCATCTAGTCATTTCATGTGTGAATTGGAATTTTATTTCCCAAGTACTGTTCTTGGTTTCTGACCAGCTGATCCCAAGTTTCACATCCTTGTCTGTGAAGCTAAACTCAGTGCTGCTGTGTGGGAAGAAGATTTGGAAAGAAGACTCTTAGGTATGTTTTCATTGTTTGGCAATTAACAACTACACCACTTCAGTGCCTCCTTTCTGGATCTGCCTACTTTGTAAAATTCTACCTGACATTTTAAATACACCAAATTTCACTAAATTTCAATTTCTTTTATACATCTATATATTTGACTTATACTTTATTATGCTTTGTGTTTGGGGGAGAGGGGAGGCCGGATTTGAGTCTGTAAATTTGCTCCTAAAACAGTAACAGGGATGAAAAGTAAAGCGATTATATCTCTCTATGGGTATGAAGCATTTTTTTCTTTTTTTTTTTTGAGATGGAGTTTCACTCTTGTTGCCCAGGCTAAAGTGCAACGACAAGATCTCAGCTCACTGCAACCTCCGCCTCCTGGGTTCAAGCAATTTTCCACCTCAGCCTCCCAAGTAGCTGAGACTACAGGCAAATGCCGCCATGCCTGGCTAATTTTTCGAGTTTTAGCAGAGATGGGGTTTCACTGTGTTTCCCAGGCTGGTCTCGAACTCCTGAGCTCAGGCAGCCTCCCAAAGTGCTGGAATTACAGGTGAGCCACTGTACTTGGCCTGAATTAAGCCTTTCTCAAAGCTGAACTAAAATCCCTTAGGTTACCCAAGTGCCATTTGATATCATTCCAAGAGATGAATGGAGACAAGACCTATTTGGGGCAGTGGAAACTCTGTTTTGAGTCCAGCGTCCCTCTCTCTGCAGTTTTAGTTTTTAAGTGAAGGCATGTCCTTTTCCTGGATATATATATACACACACACACACATATATATATATATATATATATATATTTTTTTTTTTTTTGAGATGGAGTCTTGCTCTGTCGCCAGGCTAGAGTGCAGTTGTGCGATCTCGGCTCAATGCAACCTCTACTTCCCGGGTTCAAGCAATTTCCCTGCCTCAGCCTCCTGAGTAGCTGGGATTATAGGCACGTGCCACCACACCCGGCTAATTTTTTGTACTTTTAGTAGAGACAGGGTTTGACCATGTTGGCCAGAATGGTCTCAATCTCCTGGCCTGGTGATCTGCCCTACTAGGGCTCCCAAAGTCCTGGGATTACAGGCGTGAGCCCCCGCACCCAGCCATGATGCAGATTTTTTTCAAGCTCAGCTCCACTGACACTGGGGCTAGGCCATTGCTGTGGGACTGCCCTGGCGTTGTCGGAAGCCTGGCAGCCTCTCCCTTTTGAAGATCAGCAGCAGCAACCTGCTTCTCACCCCAAGTCATGACAACCAAAAACATCCCAGACACTGCCAAATGTCCCCATGGGAGGGGGGCCTAGAGGACAGTGTGCTATGGTGACCCCACAAGAAGAGCTGTCTCTGTAGCCCCTAGAATCAACAGGATCTTGTCGGGGCAATTTTCTTTTTCTTTCTTTCTTCTTTTTTTGAGACGGAGCCTTGCTCTGTCGTTCAGGCTGGACTGCAGTGGCACAATCTCAGCTCAGTGCAACCTCCGCCTCCCAGGTTCATGCAATTCTCCTGCCTCAGCCTCCCGAGTAGCTGGAATTAGAGGCATGTGCTGCCACATCCGGCTAATTTTTATATTTTTAGTAGAGATGCAGTTTTGCCAGACTGGTCACGAATTCTTGACCTCAGGTGATCCGACCGCCTCAGCCTCCCGCAGTGCTGGGATTATAGGTGTGAGTCACCATGCCTGGCTACCAGGGCATACTTTAAAGGCTAGTCATTATGGCAATGGCTTCGTCCAATGAAGATTTAGGGCTTCTTTGTGTGCCAAGATAATTACAGCCATTATCTTAAGTTTATCATTTTCAACAGGAAGAGCCCTGCCCACTGTTGTTTGTCTGATCAAGAGGCAGAAGATTCAGTATCATCTAGTTTTAATGCTGGAGGAGACTTTATGGACCAATCTCAGCCTTTTACGGTTGTGGCTCAGAGAGGTTAAGCAGCCGCTCCAAGGTCACACAGCCAGGAGAAGTAACACCCAAGGTAGACATCATCAAGACAGCGTCAGAGCCCTTTAGTACTATATCCTGAGTGTCCCGCGTGCAAGCCTGGAACTGTGTTTTGTGGCTCAATATTTTTCATGTTTTAAGAAAGATACACTTTTTGGAAAAAGAAATGGACACAATGGGACACAATGAATGCCTGTGTCATCAGGAAAGACTGCAGAAAAAATAATTTTCTATTACAAGTTCTTTTTCTCTAAGAAGGTTTAATTTTGTCACAGTTGTTAAAGAAAACATTATACATGGCGCTTACTAAAGAATGGTAAGACAGACTTGTCAGCCAAAAGAGTCAAATTTGTAAAGCATTTGATAAGATTTATTCTGAGCCAAATATGAGGACAGTGATCAGGGACACGGTCCCAGGTGGGTTACACTTTAGGGGGACAGAAGTTACAGGCAGAAAGCAAGAAAAGTGTACGCAGGTCCCCTGCCACCTCCATTATGTCATTTCAACTGTCTTCTGGAGCACCTCATGGCATCGTATTTCAACATTTGGCTTTGTCATTTAGCAGTGTGTGGGAGGGCACACGTTGCCTATGGAGATGTGTAAGGTGTACAATACTTTGGTCCAGAAAGGTGGGACAACGCCAGGGATACAGGTGGGAGGCGTCCAGGTCACAGGTGGAATCAACGATTTTCTGATGGGCAATTTCTTGAAAGAGTTAAGTTATTTGGTAAAAACCTGGAATGAATACAAAGGAGTATCTGGGTTAAGATAAGGGTTGTGGACACCAAGGTTTTTATCCTCAGGGCTCTTATATGACCTAAAAAAGGTGCCAGACTCTTAGTTACTTCTCTCCTGGAACAGGGAAAAGACCTGGAAAGGGAGAGGGTTCTGACGGAACATGGATCTTCTCCTACAAGAGACAGCTGTGTGGGGCCACTTCAAAATAAGTCAAAGAAAGATCACCTGGGGTAAAACACTTGCTTTCTTCCAGGGCCTGCTCTCTGTCATGTGACGCCATCCACAGTTAGGTTGGACTTTAGTGTCTTGTTGCCGCAGTCTGTTTTGTCCATCTTAAGAGCTCTGCTTTAATGTGAATGAGATCAGCTGTGCCTGGATTTCAACGGAGGGAGGGTAGAAGGAGCCTGCCCAACCCCCACTTCCCGTCACTGCCTGAACTACTCTTCAAGGTTTACTTTGGAAAGCTTGTGGCTGAGGCAGTTGAGGGGGGCTGGAATTTTATTTTTGGTTTACAGTTTGAAGGGAATCGCAATAGGTACAGGGGCCGCTGCAGTGGGACTGGACTCAACTCAGTATAACAAGAAAAAGGAGAATGTATAGCCACGGAGCAGGTGAGGGCAGATGGAAAACTATGAAGAGGGGACATCAGGCCCGGGGGGTTCCTGCTAGAACCACCCAGCAGGGTTCCTGTCGCAGGCAGGTCAGGTGATAAGATTCAGAGGGTGGGGGATGAGGCGTATGATCAGATAACAAGGGCGGGGAATTGTCACTGCATGGACCCAGCAGGATTCTTTTGAAGGAAAGGGCCCAGGGCCCCATGTCAGGGCCTTGAGGGCTTCCAGGACTCTGCCTAGAGCTAGGTCAGGGTGAGTCTTTGCCACAGTGAGGCTGAGAAGCTGAGCACCTGATCTGCGGGAGTCCAGAGACCTTTTTTTTTTTTTTTTTTTTTTTTGGAGACAAGAGTTTTGCTCTGTCGCCCAGGCTGGAGTGGTGCAATGGCCGGATCTTGGCTCAGTGCAACCTCCGCCTCCCGGGTTCAAGCCATTCTCCTGCGTCAGCCTCCCGAGTAGCTGGGACTACAGACGCCCACTACCACAACCCGCTGATTTTTTGTATTTTTAGTAAAGACTGGGTTTCACCCTGTTGGCCAAGCTGGCCTTGAACTCCTGACCTCAGATGATCCACCTGCCTCAGCCTCCCAAAGTGCTGGAATTATAGGCATGAGCCACCGCACCAGCCTAAAAACCCTTATGCTTGCTGCGGACGGGCTGTCAGCAGATCCTGAACTTGGGTGCCAGTGTTTGAAAGTGTTGTTTGCAAGCACAGCGGTCCCACTCTTCCACCCACAGAACTACTGTTGATCACTAGCGAAGGACGCTATGGATTTAAAATCAGTCACTATGGATTTCCCCCTCTCTTTCTGTTCTACTTCCCTCTGAGAACACAGTCATCTTGCTCCTTTTAGGAGAATGAAACAGGCAGAGGACAACCCCTCCCATTCCTCTGTTAATGTTTTTTAAAAGACTCTGCTAGTCTGTCTTTTCTGTCATGGAACAGCCAAACTTTGCAGTGAGCATATATTGCTTATGTGACTAGAAAATTAAAAAAAGAGTAAGATGGTCCTGACACCCTCATTAAGTCATTTCTACTGTCTTCTCCAGACACCTCATGGCATCGAGTTTCAGAACTCGGCTCTGTCATTTAGCAGTGCGTGGAGGTGCACACATTGCCTGACCTCAGCCTCACTGAACGCTGGTTTCTTCTACAGCATGTGGGTAATGGTGCCTGTCTCCGACCCCTGTGATGTTTGAAAGAACTGATTTACGAAAGGGCTTAGCCTGCTGTCAGACAAGCCGTGCGCCCAAGATGAATGTTTGTTGTGTCATTGGATCTGACGAGGAAGGAGGTGAGACACCCATGGGTGGTGGGGCAGGAGGGGAGAACCCGGGCTGTGAACAGCAGTGCTCAAGCTATGACAAGCTCAGAGCAAGCCGGGAATCCGCCCGGCCGGGTTTCATTCAGTTTTCCACATCCCACATGGGTACTGCTCATCAGTTATACCTGTGATTGTTTTTTAGGAAACAAAACTATTTTATCATTCTGCTTTAAAGATGGCCAAGAGGAAAGATGCCATTCTAGAATGTTTAAATTCAAGCAGAGGAACTTACTAGCCACGTGACTAAGCAAGTTATGGTTCCATCTTTCCAGGCCTCAGTTCCTTCTTTGTAAGACAGGCCTCAGCATGCTGCGAGGGTGAATCTGAGGAACCCAATGTTGCCGGAGAAAGGTCTGATCCAGACCCCAAGAGAAGGTTCTCGGATCTCGGGCAGGGAGGAAAGTGGGGCAGTAGCAGAGTGCAGTGAGAGGGAGCCTCTCCGATACAGAGTGCGGCGCCCGCGGAAAGCAATTGGAGGAACGTGCTGTCTTTGTCGCAAAGGCATCTTGTATCTATGTAAAAGCTGGGCCACATGTAAGTGCAGGTGGGCTGACAGTGCGACAAAATCTAGCACTTGGTGGATGTAAAGAAAGTTATCCTTGGCATCCGTGCGTACCTACACCCACCCAAGCATGACAATAACAATTTTATTTTGGGGTTTTTTTTTTTTTGAGATGGCAGCTGGAGCACAGTGGCACGAAAGCTCACTGCAACCTCCACCTCTTGGGTTCAAGCGATGCTCCTGCCTCAGCCTCCCAAGTAGCTGGGACTACAGGCTAATGTAACCACCAAATGGGTTCACGTTACCTTCTGCCTAGACAGAACTGATTTATCAAAACAGGTGAATTGCATAAGAGAAAGAATAATTCACACAGAGCTGGCTGTGCAGGACACCAGAGTTTTATTATTAATCAAACCAATGTCCCTAAGAATTCGGAGTTCAGAGTTTTTTTTTTTTTTTTTTTTTTTTTTTTAGATTGAGTCTTGCTCTGTCACCCAAGCTGGAGTGCAATGGCACAGCTTCAGCTCACTGCAACCTCCACCTCCTAGGTTCAAGCGATTTTCCTGCCTCAGCCTCCCAAGTAGCTGGTATTACAGGTGCCCACCACCATGCCTGGCTAGTTTTTGTATTTTTAGTAGAGATGGGGTTTCACCTTGGCCAGTCTGGTCTCGAACTGCTAACCACCTGATCTGTCCCCCTCGGCCTCCCAAAGTGCTGGGATTACAGGCATAAGCCACCACGCCCAGCTCTGTTGTTTTTGAGATGGAGTCTCGCTCCGTTGTACTGGCTGGAGTGCAATGGTGCAGTCTCAGCTCACTGCAACCTCCACCTCCTGGGTTCAAGCAATTCTTCTGCCTCAGCCTCTCGAGTACCTGGTATTACAGGCGCGTGCTACCACGCCTGGCTAATTTTTGTATTTTAGTAGAGAAGGGGTTTTGCCATGTTGGCCAGGCTGGTTTCAAACTCCTGACCTGAAGCAATCTGCCTGCCTCAGCCTCCCAGAGTGCTGGGATTACAGGTGCAAGCTACCCGTGCCCAGCCTCAGAATTCAGAGTTTTTAAGGATAATTTGGTAGGTAAGGGGTCAGTAAGCTGGGAGTGCTGATGATCAGAGAAGAAATCATATGGATCAAAGCTGTCCTCTTGGCCTGAGTCAGTTCCTGGGTGGGGCCACAAGATCAGATGAGCCAGTTTATCCATCTGGGTCATCCCAGTTGAACCAGCAAGTACAGATCTACAAAATATTTCAAACACTGATCTTCTGTTTTACAATAGTGATGTTATCCCCAGGAACAATTTAGGGAGGGTCAGAATCTTGTAACCTCCAGTTGCATAAATCCTAAACCATAATTTCTAATCTAATTTGTTAGTCCTACAAAGGCAGTCTAGTCCCCAGGCAAGAAAGTGATTTGTTTCCATAAACTATAAGCTAAGTTTCTCCCAAAGTTAGTTAGGCCTACACACAGGAATGAACAAGGACGCTTGGACGTTAGAAGCAGGATGGAGTTGGTTAGGTCAGATCTCTCACTATCTCAGTTATAATGTTGCAATGATGGTTTCACTAGTTTTAAGATGGAATTTATTTTCTTGAGACGGAGTTTCACTCTTACCACCCAGGCTTGCATGCAGTGGTGTGATTTCAGCCCACTGCAACCTCCGACTCCTGGTTCAAGCCGTTCTCCTGCCTCGGCCTTCTCAATAGTTGGGACTACAGGTGCCACCATCTAGCTCATTTCTTTTTGTATTTTTAGTAGAAAAGAGGTTTCACCATGTTGGCCAGGCTGGTCTTGAACTCCTGACCTCAGGTGATCCACCAGCCTCGGCTTCCCAAAATGCTGGTATTACAGGTGGGAGCCACGGCGCCGGCAAAGATGGAGTTGATTTTAAAACGGTGTCACCCTGGCTCTCCTATGCTCCTGTTCCCCTAACACCACGAAGGCTGCTGGCTGTTTTCTGGCCCCCAGGGAGGCCTCTACACACATTTACCCATGTTCTTAGACAACCCTAGAGACTCAGGGTTTCAACAAACCTAAATGACCCAGCAGAAGAATAAACGTGAATGCCAACGTTTTCCCATACGTACTATAGAGCTATAATAATTTAGAAAAGTTCATTTCAAGAAGCGTTGGTAATTTAAACGTCCTATTTAATCCCCGAAACAGTCGTGAGGGGGAGATAAGGCAGTTATCTTCATAGCACACGAAAGGAAAAAAGCCAGGGTCCCAGGCCGACATACCCTCAGCTCCCTCAGCCCCGAGGCCTCCCCCGCCAGCCCGGGCGGACACTCCCAGGACAGATGCTCTGTATCGATCTCCTGCTATCAGTTTTTCAACAAACGTGTATTGAGCACCAATTAAGTGGTAGGTTCTCCCCTGAGTGTGGGTTCTAAAGAGGGAACCAAACACCTTACAGAGAAGAGGAGACATAAATAACTCGAACAACCACCTTAGCGAACGGCTGAAACGCCCACACTCAGCCCGTGGGCGCAGCCGGGCTGGGGGTGCGCGCGCTCAAGACCTGAAGACCCGGGGCTGGGCGGAGACGGCCCGGCCATGGGACCCCGGCGCGCGCCTCCGGGGCTCGGGGCGGCTCCGGCTCCGTGCACACCCGGAGGGCGACTGAGCCGCAGCCGGGCGGGGGCTGCTACAGGGAACTGCGCTGGCAGCTGCGGCGTTCAGGTCTCCTCCGCCCCTCCAGGTGCAGCGCGATTCACTGGCGCCCGCCCGCCCCTCGCGCCCGCCCTGGTTCAGCCTGCCGTGGCCCCGCCCCTCGCGCCCGCCGTAGTTCAGCCCGGCCCCGCCCCTCGCGCCCGCCCTCGTCCAGCCGGCCGTGGACCCGCCCCTCGCGCCCGCCGCAGGTCAGCCCAGCCCCGCCTCTCGCGCCCGCCGTTGTTCCGGCGGCCGTGGACCCGCCTCTTGCGCCTGCCGCAGGTCAGCCCGGCCCCGCCTCTCGCCTTCTTCACGCCGCGATTTAGCCCGGCCCTGCCCCTCACGCCTGACGAGGTCTCCCCGGCCGTGGCCCCGCCCCCGCCACCCCTCCTCGGCATAGCCACGCCCCCGAGGAGGGCAGAGCGCTTGCGTGCGCGCGTGCGCAGGCCGTGTTTAAGGCCGCAGAGTCTAGACCCGGCGGCAGTGTGATCAGTGACTACCGGGAGTCCTACAGGGGCGGGGCGGCACCGAGAGCGGGGATCCCGGGTGAGGGGGAGCCCGGGTGAGGGGGAGCCCAGGTGAAGGGGCCGAAGAGTTCCGGGAGCCGAGGTGAGAGGCCAGGAACCCACGTGAGGGGCAGCCCAGGTGAGCGCGCGGTAGCCCGCGTCAGGGGGAGCCCAGGTGAGGGGAGCCTGGGTGAGGGGAGCCCGGGTGAGGGGAGCCCGGGTGAGGGGCCAGGGTGGCTCCTAGCGTCTGCAGTCCCAGCCCTGCCTTCTGGTGGGCGTGCGGCACCCCGGCCTGGGCCGTTCCCGGACAGCAGCCTGTGAGAGGCGTTCGACCCCGCAGCCCGGGGTCCTGCCCGCGCGGGTGCGCGGTGGGCGTGGGGGGGCTCCTAACGCCGACTCTGACTTTGGAGCCCTTGAGCGTCGCGGATGCCGGACGGAGGGAGGGGACAGACGGAGGGAGGGGACAGGCGGAGGCGGAGTGGGCGCCGTCTTTCCTGACCTCGCTCGCCGCATACCTGCTGGGCAGGTACGGTCAGCTCACCTGTGTGCCCCTGAGGCTGGCAAACCGCTCCTGCGGAGCCACTTAGGTGCGGTCGGAACTGCTGTCAAGGACAGCAGGTGTCACGTGGTTTGGCCACCACTGGTCACCGAGTTCGCTGGGGCGGAAGGGGACACGGAGCTGCTCACCAGGGTGTGGGAGGCGGAGGGACGCTGGATCAGTCAGCACCTGTAGGAGCGGGGAGGGACGCTGGGTCAGGTCACCAAGGTGTGGGGGCGGGGGTAGGAGGTGAGCGCGGGCACTGGGTCAGGTCAGCAGCGGGTGGGAGCTGCCCGGGCACTGGGCCCTATCGCCAGCTGCTCTGGGTTGGGGTTGGTGTGGACAGTGGGGTGGGGAGCCAAGGACTTCTCAGCCTGTGTAGGTTCTGCTGTAAGTGACTGTTCTCTGAAAGATTGGGGCGAAGCGGCTGTTTCTGACTCCTGTTTCAGTTTACCCGTGTGTGTGAAATCTGCAATATCCAGTTTCTGCTGATCTCATTCCCATATTTTGATTTTTATTTACATAAAACTTTTCAGGAAGGTCTTGAGAGGAAAAAGCAATGGTGAAGGAAGTGTGAGTGACTGAGGGAGTATGAAATGGCCACAGCTCCCTCCTGTGCTGGAACAGTTCTGTGCCTGCCTTTCAGAAGCAGCGTTAATAGACTGGCCGTCATCTAGGCTGTAGTTGTTATGGAAGTTCTTCCTGAGCATCCAGCTTTCACAAAAAGAGCGCGGGTTCTCTAGGTGGCCTCAGAGATGTTCACTACAGAATGTCTTACGATAGCAAGGAACTGGATGAAAGCCTGGTGGGACACTGCGTAGCCGTAATGCAGCAATGTGGCAGAAGAGGATTAGCTGTTGCTAAAAGAAGAGAAGCAGGCCAGGGAGCAGCTTGTACACTTTTATCCCCTTTTATGAAAAAGGAAAAGTTTATCTCTAGATAAACAGTTGACCCAGCAGGCACTAAAAAATAGTGATAGTGCTTGGAGCTGTGTAAGAGGATTGTAAGTTTTTATTTTTGTATTTTTATGCTTGTTCATATTTTCCAAATTTTGTTTATTAAGCATGTATTTCTTTTGGTTTTGGAAAACTTACTTTTACAAACCATCAATGTATAATTTTCAAAATGTTAGAGGTATAATTCTCATGTAAACAATTCTTGTCAGGTTACATTTCAATCATTAATCCAGGATCCAGGAGGATAGGAATGCCAGTTCAAAAGCGAATACACAAAACGAGGATTTTCTCAGTGAGTGGGTGAAAGGAATGCTGAGAAAATACTGCTGGATTAGCCTTAAGATGTGAATATCCTGCTTGCAGTGAAACTACAGCCTTTGGGATTGTCTTTTCTTCTTGATGGAAAGAATTAACTTTGCAGATTGTGAAATGTGTGGGCCACAATCAGTGGTAAATTGTTATTTCTCCTAGAAAGTCAAGTGATTGTTGGGGTTGTAAAACACTGAACTTGTGTTAGCAGGGAAAAAAGCATGCACGCATTTTCTCCTTTTTGAGTTCACTTCCAAGTTTGGATAAATCATCTCAACCAAACAAAAAAAAATGCTGGTATCGTAGCAGTTTAGCCCTCAGTAAAGCGGAAGAGCGCACAGATGCATGACACAGCCCAAGGGTTCCAGTGGCTACTGAGCACAGCTCCGGGTCACACTACAGCAACGGCACTAATACTCTTACTGGATTGTCGGCATTCAGATTTTTTTACTAACACTCTTACTGAACTGTTGGCATTCAGATTTTTTTTTAAACTGCATGGCCCAGTGCAGTAGAAGAGCTGAAACCACAGAATCTTATAAGACTAGATTTTTATATACATTTTCCCCAAAGAAATGAAGCTCTGCAGAGAGTCAAGAGATGGTGGCCTTCCAGGAGTTGTTTCTTCTCCGGCTCTACTTCCTCTACTGCAGAGAGGAAAGGAGCTGGTGTGGAGGGGCTTGCCAGCCTTCCAGAGTGAAAGAGCAGAATGGGTCCATTAGGTTTGGCCTCCAGTTTTACCCCAGAAAGGAACAGTGACTTCCAGCTGCATGTTACACTTGAGGATTCCTTCTTCTGGCCTGAGCCTCATGGCAGGTATGACATGAAGAAGACACACAGCAAGGGAACAGTGGGAACCGCAGTGCCCCATTTTGCACATCAAGAGTGAGAGGGTTGTGGTTGGGTCAAGGAGCAGAAATAGAAGCAAAAGGAGAACCTGAGCTCTTCCCATACCCCTTCTGTGCTGCCTGCCAGAGCAAGGCCTAGCCGCACTTCTGTGGGTACCTGCCTTGTGACTTGGGGTGAACCACAGCTGTTCTCAGTACAACCCTGACACCACAAAAGAGGACAGCAGAGCTCTGCAGGAGTCCAAGAAGACTGGTTGCTTGGGTTGGATCCTGGTACCCTGGCTCTGGGACTGGCCTTCCCTCATGACTGAGACAGTTGAGGAGTTCACCTCCTTCATGAACTCCTGGCTGGAGGATGCTGGCTGGCACTAACCAAACTCAGAGACCCACAGTAACGAGGTAGACCAGAGCAGCACCAGCTTGCCCAGAAAGTTCCTGTGCACACTGCTGTGTAGGCCACACATAATCAGGAGGTTTGCACAAAGAATCAGAATGGGGGATTTGTTACAGGATTAAAAGGGGTGGTCAGCGTTCTGATCTTTATGATCTGTTGCTTCTGCATCCCTAATTAGCACCTGTCCTGTGACTGCCAGGAGAGTTTGCCCACTCTCAGCTCTGGCTCACCTGCTTCTGCCATTCTTTCTGTAGATACCGTAATCTCTCCAAAAAGGCGTCTAGAAAGCTTGAAGACCTGGAAGCTATTTGCTC
Organism: Cacajao melanocephalus; assembly: GCA_963573385.1. Taxonomy (NCBI): domain Eukaryota; kingdom Metazoa; phylum Chordata; class Mammalia; order Primates; family Pitheciidae; genus Cacajao; species Cacajao melanocephalus. Next base: position 42,199 of record CAUYLG010058627.1, read on the forward strand.
TTCAGGTGAAGATCACACAAACTCGTTGAACGTCTGGCTCGCGCAGTAGGTGCTTCATTTCCCGCTCCTCTGTGTGTTTCTTTTTCCTGTAGTTGGGCACTGGGATGCAGCGTGGTTAAGAAAGAAACTTGTTTTCTTTTTTTTTTGTTTTCTGTTTTGACATGGAGTCTCGCTCTGTTGCCCAGGCTGGAGTGCAGTGGCGCGATCTCGGCTCACTGCACCCTCTGATTCCTGGGTTCCAGCGATTCTCCTGCCTCAGCCTCCCAAGTAGCTCAGATTACAGGCGTGTGTCACCATGCCCAGCTACTTTGTGTTTTCTTAGTATAGACAGGGTTTTGCCATGTTGGCCAGGCTGGTCTTAAACTCCTGACCTCAAGTGTTTCACCCACCTCAGCCTCTTAAAGTGCTGGGATTACAGGCATGAGCCAGCGCACCTGGCCTCAGACTTGTTTTCTTAGCTTCTAAATAGTGAAACCACGTTCAGAACCCACTAAGCCACGTGTTCTTCTTGGTCCCTTGGTTCTCATATCCTGGAGCCCCTCCCACCTTGACTAAACCAAAGACTGCCTGAAGCATCACTCGGGCTCATCACTTCCACTGAGGTAGACTTGAGTCATTGCTCTGGGCAGAGCCTTCCGGAGTGAGGGACCCTCCTGTTTCAAGGCAGAGGTCCCACAGAAGTTAGCTGTCTTGGCCAAGAGCACATTGACGCAACTGTGACAAAATGGGACCTGTAACCCGGATCTCATGACTGACTCGTGGAAAAGTACAAGAAGTTTTAGGAGGGGTCCATATTTTAACCTTTAGCAGTGTTGTTCAGGGTAACTCTTTTAATGATTGCTATTCTGTGCTTCATACCCGTTCTTTCCACGCAGCCTGCTTTTCTTTAATGCTGGTGAGCGGTCTCCCCTCCAGGCATCTGGCTGCACTTGAGGCTGATCTGCTCCTGTGAAGTGCATCGGGGTTAGAAGATGCCTTGCTGCACACTGAATTACCAGAGCGCTCTTGCCAGCCTCTTACTACCATGTTCAAGCTGATTTGAGTAAAAGTTTACATAGGTGTGTTTGGAGGTGTGTAAGCACACGGGAATCTTGACATAGCATGAGCAGCGGTGTGGGCCACAGGTGTTGGTCGTGGGCATGGCAGCCTCTCAGTCGTCGTCATAGCGCTGTGTGCCCTGAACACACGCACCAGGGGCAGCATGACGCGGGAGCCGCTTCTCTAGGGAGAAACATGAATGCCAGTGCTGTCTTTCCGCCGTTAGATTTGTGTTTGCACAGAGCCAGCTATGTTAAAGCTGGAGTGTTAATGGAGAAACACAAAAACACTGATACCGTTCATTGTACGACTGTTAGCAAACCAAGAGGTTAGGCGTTAACAGCGCTCCCTTGTGATTTGCATTAGGTCCCAGGACTCACACTCAGTGTGAGCTTGAGTGAGCTAGTGCTTTCCTCGTCCTTGGGGTGTGATCACAGTGACCATCTTGCCTGAATAACAGTTGGCGAGTTTTGCTGAGTGGCCACGGATGAAGGGCTCCTCCTGCGCTTCCAGCTCTAGTCCTGCTGCCTCACAGTTCAGTCAGTTCTGGGGTCCCTTCCAGAGAGCGGAGGGTCCAGCCGTGTGGGGAGTGCAGCACTCCCAGCTCTGCTGTCTGTTCGCTGGGTGTGAGTGACAGGAGTCCCCACTCCCTGCAAAAATGCCATGTCTGCGCAGGTCCCTGCACACTGGGTGAGGGGGTAGAGGTGGGATCTGAGGCTTTGTCGGTAGCTGTTCCTGTGTCCTCGTTGTGTGCATGGGGTTCTTGCCGTGTGAAAGGAAAGGCTGGAATCACTTACAGGTCCCTTCCAGTTTTGAGAACTTGAGGCTGTGGTGTTTGCAGCTTTGCAGGCAGGTTCAGGCTTAGGTAAACTGGACCCCTTGAGCATGATTTAGCATCTGTTCATGTGTTCTACAAATGTTTCCTGAGGGCCCACTGTGGACTCGGTGCTGCGTCCGGCAGAGGAGATGCAGTGATGGAAAGCAGGTGTGGTCTGTGCCCTCACAGAGCTTGCTGTCCAGTAGAGGTGAGGATTCCATAAGCACTTGTAGTACCAAACATGAGTGTGTGGAGGATGCATCAGGAGCTTGTAGCAAAGGTACATAACCCAGCCTGTGAGACTCCCCCTACTCTGGGAGGTCATCTGGAGCAAATGGCCTTTGTGCAGAGACCTGACAGGTAAGATGGTGCCAGCTGTAGGGAGGTAAACACTTTTCCAGATAGAGGGCCCAGCAGCTGCAGACCCAGAGATGCAGGAGAGTGTGATGTTTTCACAGGACTGGAAGGTGATGGCAAGGAGTGAGAGGCAGGGGGTGGGGAGAGTGGAACCAGAGAAGGTATAGTAGATGGGTCACGTTCTGCAGAGTCCTTTAGATCACAGTAAGGAGTTCAGGCCTTCCCTGCTGCTGCTGAGAAACCGTTCCACGGCCTTAACCAAAGAATAGCATGAAAAACAGGAGCACAGGTTCTCATGACATCTTTAGGGTGTTAACTGGACTGTCTTCCAGTGTGGAGGCAGGAAAGCTCGTAAGTGTGTTGGGGATAAGCTTGAAGCCTATTTTATGTAATCTCCAAATTTTGTCAAACTTAAGTTAGAACAGGAAATGGATTGGTTGTGGATAGCAGAAATATAAAAGTACAGGGAAAGAATGAACTGTTTTAACATTGTTGCAGAGAAAAGTTATTGATTTTTTTTAAAAAATGTATTTATTTTACTTTAGGTACATACTATATCTGGCATTTCTCCCCATGTTATCTCTCCCCTTCCTCCCCACCCCCCCGCTGTCTCCCCTCCAACTGCCCCCAGTGTGTGATGCTCCTCTCCCTGAGTCCACGTGTTCTTGTTGTTCAACACCCACCTATGAGTGAGAACATATGGTGTTTGGCTTTCTGTTCTTGTGTCAGTTTGCTAAGAATGATGGTTTCCAGATTCATCCAAGTCCCTGCAAAGGACACTAACTCATTTTTTATGGCTGCGTAGTATTCCATGGTGTATATATACCACATTTTCTTTGTGCAGTCTATCATTGATGGGCATTTGGGTTGGTTCCAGGTCTTTGCTATTGTACGCAAGGCTGCAATGAACATACGTGTGCATGTATCTTTATAGTAGAACGATTTATAGTTCTTTGGGTATATACCCAGTGGTGGGATTGCTGGGTCAAATGGAATTTCTATTTCTAGATCCTTGAGAAATCGCCACACTGTCTTCCACAATGGTTCAACTAATTTACACTCCCCCCAACTGTGTAAGAGTGTTCCGATTTCTCCACATCCTCTCCAGCATCTGTTGTCTCCAGATTTTTTGATGATCGCCATTCTAACTGGCGTGAGATGATATCTCAGTGTGGTTTTGATTTGCATTTCTCTAATGACCAGTGATCATGAGCATTTTTTCATGTTTGTTTGCCTCATATATGTCCTCTTTTGAAAAGTGTCTGTTCATATCCTTCGCCCACTTTTGAATGGGATTGGTTTTTTCTTGTATATCTGTTTTAGTTCTTTGTAGATTCTGGATATTAGCCCTTTGTCAGATCGGTAGACTGCAAAAATTTTTTCCCATTCTGTTGGTTGCCGATTCACTCTAATAATGGTTTCTTTTGCTGTACAGAAGCTCTAGAGTTTAATTAGATCCCATTTGTCTATCCTGGCTTCTATTGCTATTGCTTTTGGTGTTTTACATGAAGTCCTTGCCTATGCCTATGTCCTGGATGGTTTTGCTTATGTTTTCTTCTAGTGTTTTTATGGTGTTAGGTTTTATGTTTAAATCTTTGATCCATCTGGAGTTAATTTTAGTGTAGGGTGACAGGTAGGGGTCCAGTTTCTGCTTTCTGCACATTGCTAGCCAGTTTTCCCAACACCATTTATTAAACATGGAGTCTTTTCCTCATTGCTTGTTTTTGCTGGGTTTGTCAAAGATCAGATGGTTTTAGATGCGTGGTGTTTCTTCTGGGGTCTGTATTCTGTTGCATTGGTCTATGTCTCTGTTTTGGTACCAGTACCATGCTGTTTTGATTACTGTAGCCTTGTAATATAGTTTGAAGTCTGGCAGTGTGATGCCTCTGGCTCTGTTCTTTTTGTTTAGGATTGTCTTGGCTATGCCGGGTCTTTTGTGATTCCATATGAAGTTTAAAGTGGTTTTTTCCAGTTCTGTGAAGAAGGTCATTGGTAGCTTGATGGGGATAGTGTTGAATGTATAGATTACTTTGGGCAGTATGGCCATTTTCACGATACTGATTTTTCCTAACTACGAGCATGGAATGTTTCTCCATCTGTTTGTGTCCTCTCTTATTTTGTTGAGCAGTGGTTTGTAGTTCTCCTTGAAGAGGTCCTTTACATTCTTTGTTAGTTGTATTCCTAGGTCTTTTATTCTCTTTGTAGCAATTGTGAATGAGAGTTCGCTCTTAATTTGGCTCTCTGTTTGTCTGTTATTGGTGTATAGGAATGCTTGTGATTTTTGCACATTGATTTTGTATCCTGAGATTTTGCTGAAGTTGCTTATCAGTTTGAGAAGATTTTGGGCTGAGATGATGGGGTCTTCTAAATATGCAGTCATGTCATCTGCAAATAGAGACAGTTTGACTTCCTCCTTTCCTAATTGAATACCCTTTGTTTGTTTTTCTTGCCTGATTGCTCTGGCTTGAACTTCCAATACTTTGTTGAGTAGGAGTGGTGAGAGAGGGCATCCTTGTCTAGTGCCTGATTTCAAGGGGAATGCTTCCAGCTTTTGCCCGTTTAGTATGATATTGGCTGTAGGTTTGTCGTATATAGTTTTTACCATTTTATGATACGATCCATCAATACCTAGTTTATTGAGAGTTTTTAGCATGAAGGGCTGTTAAATTTTGTCAAAGGCCTTCTCTGCATCTATTGAGATAATCATGTGGTTTTTGTCTTTGGTTCTGTTTATGTGATGGATTACATTTATGGATTTGCGTATATTGAACCAGCCTTGCATCTCCAGGATGAAGCCTACTTGGTCATGATGGATAAGCTCCTTGATGTACTGTTGCAATCTGTTTGCCAGTATTTTATTGAAGATTTTTGCATCGATGTTCATCATGGCTATTGGCCTGAAGTTTTCTTTTTTAGTTGAGTCTCTGCCTGGTTTTGGTATCAGGATGATGTTGGTCTCATAAAACGAGTTAGGGAGGATTCCCTCCTTTTGTATTGTTTGATACAGTTTCAGAAGGAATGGTACCAGCTCCTCTTTGTATGTCTGGTAGAATTCGGCTGTAAACCCGTCTGGACCTGGACCTTTTTTGGTTGGTAGGCTATTGATTGCTGCCTCTACTTCAGCCCTTGTTATTGGTGTATTCAGGGTTTCAGCTTCCTCCTGGTTTAGTCTTGGTAGAGTACAAGTATCTAGTAATTTGTCCATTTCTTCCTGGTTTACTGGTTTATGTGAGTAGAACTGTTTGTAGTAAACTCTGATGGTAGTTATTGATTTATTTTGGTTAAACTTGTTTTTGAATAGGCAAATATACCCATATGGTTCACAGTGTTTTCCCTGCCTGGAGGCAGCCACTGTGACTGGGAGAAAATGAGGTTTTGAAACAAGGTTCTGATAAACTCTATCTGTGGCCCTTAGGTCACATGATCATTGTGTACTGCCCTGAAGGCGATGTTTTTCAGGGTTGAGAAGAATTGCCCTCTTGACTTTGAGAGCGGGAGAAGACCATCAAGATGCTCTAGTCCAGCGTGGGGCCTGGGCTTCATCCAGCAGGTACTTCTCAGAGCCTGGGGAAGGCCATTCGGAGCCACGTGGACAGAACGGCTCTCAGTGGGTTTAGCAGGCTAGAGCCCTACAGCTGTTCATGGGGTCTGTCTGAAGGTGGGCCGAGCAGTGTGCGTGCCTGGGAGCATCTTTCTGAGATCGGCTTCAGGGCACTCGTTTCAGAGGAGATACTGAGAACAGTTCAGACCATTTGCGAGTTAACAGACCGGACCTGAGGACTTGTGTTTTCTCCCCTCTTTTTAAGGACATTTTATATGACAGCATCTGAATGGCAGTGAGTGGTGGTGATCATGACACTGAAGTACACATTATGAGGCCTGTGGTGCACCAGGTGCCGCTCCAGGTCATGACATCCACCACCCCTCCAGCGTTCACTGTGTGCTTTTATAGGAGGAAACCGAGCCCTGGAAAAGTCTGAGGGTTCCGTGACCAGTGTACGGCAGAGCAGGGATTTGAACCCAGGCACACCCGGGGACTGCTTGAAACCCAGTGTTGTCCATAAATAACTTTGCCACAGACCTCGGAGCACCAAGATGGTGCTCTTTTATTGGGGTCTGAAAGTTCAGTGCTGTAACAAAGTGAATCCCAGTGGAATGACTTAAGTATGTTTTATCCTGTGATGTACTGAATTATGTGACTGATCAGGACTGCTGTAAAAGTGGGCGTCTTGCTCGTGGGGTACCCACAGGAGGAGCATAGGCCCTTCTGTTCCTGCCAGCAGCACTCCTGCCTCCTGTTCACGGCTGGACCGCTCTGGCTTTAGTTTCATTTTCTTTCCTCCTGTACTGTCAGTGGATGTTACCTTGCTATGTTTATGTGTCCTTTAAATGCATTAAGAATAAGGTACAGAATTAAAAGAAATATTTTGTATTACAATGTTTGTGTGCCTGAGAGACTGATATGTCCTTGCTTCTGTTGAGTCAACATAACATGAATGATCTCTTTTTTCTTTAGATTGAAGATGGATACCTGACAATCCCAGGGATCGCTGCACTAACTTCGTTTTCTTGGACCAGACTGTGTAGGGCCCAGGCTGTGTTGGCCCCAGGACTCCTTCAGCATATAGCTGAGGACGATGAATCCTGCGAGCAACGGGGGCACATCAGAGAGCATTTTTGACCTGGACTATGCCTCCTGGGGGATCCGCTCCACGCTGGTGGTCGCTGGCTTTGTCTTCTACCTGGGCGTCTTTGTGGTCTGCCACCAGCTGTCGTCCTCCCTGAATGCCACATACCGTTCTTTGGTGGCCAGAGAGAAGGTCTTCTGGGACCTGGCGGCCACACGTGCAGTCTTTGGTGTTCAGAGCATGGCTGCGGGCCTGTGGGCTCTGCTGGGGGACCCTGTGCTTCATGCCAACAAGGCGCATGGCCAGCAGAACTGGTGCTGGTTTCACATCACAACGGCAACGGGCTTCTTTTTCTTTGAAAATGTCGCAGTCCACCTGTCCAACTTGGCCTTCCGAACATTTGACCTGTTTCTGGTTGTCCACCATCTCTTTGCCTTCCTCGGGTTTCTTGGCTGCTCAGTCAATCTCCAAGCTGGCCACTATCTAGCTATGACCACGTTGCTCCTGGAGATGAGCACCCCCTTTACCTGCGTTTCCTGGATGCTCTTAAAGGTAAGCATTTCATGTGCTGCTTTTGCACACATCAGCAGAAGATGATATGTACCTCACACATTTAATTACTGGTTACAATGTCGTGGACAGTGCCAAAAACTCATCAGCAGATTGGATTGCAGCATACACATTCGGTTATAAACTCATTTTAGTTGAATGCAATTTTCTTAATTTTAAATCTTTTAGGCTTTCTGCTTCTTAAGGAAAGAAAGCTCCATAGATCTTATGACTCAGTAGATAGTGTCTGCAAGCACTTTCTTTTTTTCTTTCTTTTAATACTTTTTTTTTCACATTTTTATTTATTTATTTATTTTTAAGACAGAGTCTCGCTCTGTCATCCAGGCTGGAGTGCAATGGTGCGGTCTCGGCTCACTGCAACCTCCGCCTCCAGGGTTCAAGTTCTCCTGCCTCAGCCTCCCAAGTGGCTAGGGCTACAGGCGAGCACCACCACCCCTGGCTAATTTTTTTGTATTTTTAGTAGAGACAGGGTTTGACTATGTTGGCCAGGCTGGTCTCGAACTCCTGACCTCGTGATCTGCCCTCCTCAGCCTCCCAAAGTGCCGAGATTACAGGTGTGAGCCACCACACCCAGCCTCTTTTAATACTTTAACAAAACTGAAGTAATAAGTGTGTACACACATAACTTGCTTGCTTTTTACTTTTGAATAAGGTTGTTTTACTAGTGATCAGAAGTATTGGGACCTAGCATAGTTATTTGCCTAACACTTTCTTTCTGTTTTTGAAGAACATGTTTTAAAAATGTTTTTCACTTGATTGTCATTTTGATGTCAAAATGTTAAACTCTTTTTTTTAATTGTTTTTACGTAGATTCTTGCTATGTTTTATGACTCATCACATTGTTTATGGGATACTTTATATAAAATTTCAAATGTTCACCCATTCACACAAATGGGTCACGTTATTGCACATTTCTTGTGTGCAGGACACGGGTAGCCTTGAGGGGAAAAATAAGCATAACAGATCACTCTTGCCTTTGGGTCTAGGTGGGTAGACGGTATCAGTCCATCAAAAGTGCACTACAGTGTAAACAGTACAGACTTTTGGTGTGTAACCACCATAGACACCAGCCGGGTATTGGATAGTGTGAACACCATGGACCCCAGCCGGGTGTCAGATACTGTGCTGGCACCTGAGAACTCAAGGAGGAACTCATGTTCCTGCTGTCCACTGAGGTTGGCCCCATCTGGCGCCACATGGGGTGTGTGAGCAGGGTGACAGGAAATCCCCAGATGGGGACCCCGTGCAGGAGGAGCAGGTGGGCACATCCGTGTTGGGCCAAGTAAATGAGGGTGAGTGAGGCACAGTCATCAGCAGTGCAGAGCCTCACAGGGTGGCCATGGAAGTAGATGGAGCTGCAGGGGGCGATACTGGAGGCCTCCTTGGGAGTGCGTGGTTTGGGTGGTGGCAGGAGGAGTTTGGGGGCAGGTGTGATTTGGGAAGACCTTACCAGGGAAGAAGGTTGGATCCATGAATGGTTCAAAAGAGCCCGTCCAGTGACCTATCTACTGAGTTCCCTTGCTGAGCAAATGACTGAATGTGAAGCTGCTCGTCCAAGTGCGGGATCATTTTAGGACAGATGCTGTGACCTGAGACCCCGTTGGCATCTTTGTGGTTGTGATTTCCATAAGAGTTTAGGCTTCTGGGGATGCAGGGCAGGGCTGTGACCTCCCCAGGTTTCTCTGGCGTGAGGTCAGTGTGGAGTGGAGAGGTGTGTGCTGGAGGAAGAGCCTGTGGCCTGCGCTTGGCATTGCCTGCTCCTCTCACCCGGAAACACCGGCCTTCGGGACTCACTCGGCTGTGGCAGAAAATATAGCTCTTGAAAGGAAAGCCCAAGCACTCACTCATATGGATGTCCTAAAAATGGTAGTAAATAGTGACTAAACTATTAATACGTCCTATCGGGTCATGTGCTTGGGATCATTAGTGTGTTTTGAGAAATAGGTTAACAGTTACCTTGTATTTTTATTTTTTTATTACAAGTTGTTTAAAATAAAAATAAAAGGAAAGGAAAGAAATGAGTGTTTCTGTCTCTCCAGTCCTCAGGGGAAAGCAGTGTTGGATTTCTCAAGGGTTTTATCTGAACTTCTCCTGGAGCCAGGTGTGGGGACAGCGCCTCCTGCAGGATTTGCTGACACAGGTGTCTCCAGCAGTTCTTCCTCCCCAGGTGTGGTGGTGGAGCCTGCTCTCCAGAGAGCAAGACTTTATTTTGGAGTTTGCACATTCTCTAAAGGTTTTAGGATGCTGTTTGTGTAGGATGAATAAAGGGTTACTTAAGTATTTACTCCTAACCCTGCTAATGTCAACTGCATAAAGCCAACAGACCCCAATAACAGAAAATTATAACCTAAATTAATATAGCTCAGGGCCAGTATGTCTAGATAGTTCTGTTTTGTACTAGTTGAAATACTGCTAAATGCTATAAGAAAACCCTGTGTCTAAAATGTTGAAATTCGTATAAAGCTGTTAGATTCTTGTTTGGTAGGGCATGAGGATTCAGCATGTCTCCCCCATCAAGGTCTAATTCGATCAGAACTAAAGGATATAAAGACAATATATCACCATCAATTGAGGCTGGGTGTCAAAGTCAAGCACAGTGGCTTGTTCTTCGTATTTCCATCTCGGATTTAATGCTGAAATGTTTAGAATTAATAAATGAATGACATAGGACTCAAACATCTAAATATACTTTATCCACAGACTCACTATTCCATAATATAAATGAGGTGATACAAAAACACTGTCAGGCCAGGTGTGGTGGCTCACACCTGTAATCCCAGCACTTTGGGAGGCCAAGGCAGGCAGATCACTTGAGCCCAGGAGCTCAAGACCAGCAACATGGCAAAACTTCATCTCTACAAAAAATACAAAAATTAACTAGGCATAGTGGCACACATCTGTAGTACCAGCCACTGGGGAGGCTGAGGTGGGAGGATCACCTGAGCCTGGGAGTTCAGGGTTACAGTGAGCTTTGATTACACCACTGCACTCTGGCCTGGGCAGGAGTGAGACCCTATCTCAAAAAAAGAAAAACATAAAAGACACACACAAAAACAAGCAAAAACCACTGTTAGTTTTTATATGTTTTATGTATACACATGTGTGTGTATATAGGTACATATGCACATAGTCGACCTTCTGTATGCATGAGTTCTGTGTCCGTGGATTTAACCAACTGTGGCTCAGAAATATTTGATAAAAATCTAAAATAACAATGCAATAAAAAATATCACAAATAAATTCCAATACAGTATAACAACTTTATATAGCATTTACATTATATTAGGTATTATAAGTAATCTACAGATGATTTAAAGTGTCAAGGAGAGTGTGCTTAGGTTATATGCACATACAAAGCCATTTTATACAAAGGACTTGAACATCCATGGGTTTGGGTATCTGCAGGGAGCCCAGGAACCAGTCCCCACAAGGATACTGAGGGCAACTATATATTTAATTGAAATTCTTTTAAATTCTTTTAAAGCTGCTAGATTTAAATTCTTTTAAAGCTGATAGATTCTGCCAGTCTCCAGAGCTTTGCATGTGTTATGGCACAGATTTTGTTCCTATAGATTTTCCTACTTTTCTCAAAGCCTTTGGTGACTGACTATAAAAATTTTAGTACTTTAGTAAACCCAAAGAATTCTCAGTTCTCAAGCTATGAGTTTTCTAAACTTAAGGTAGTGATAGTATTCTGATGTGACTATTGAGAATTTAAGATAACTGGCTGGGCGCGGAGGTTCACGCCTATAATCCCAGCACTTTGGGAGGCTGAGGCGGCAGATCATTTGAGGTCAGGAGTTTGAGACCAGCCTGACCAACATGGTGAAACCCGGTCTCTACTAAACATACAAAAAAATTAGCTAGGGATGGTGGTACATGCCTGTAGTCCCAGCTACTCAGGAAGCCAAGGCAGGAGAATCACTTGAACCTGGGAGGTGAAGGTTGCAATGAGCTAAGATCACACCACTGCACTCCAGGCTGGGCAACAGAGCGCAGAGCGGTTGTCTCAAAAAACAAACAAAAACAAGATGACTACTCAGTAAGTGAGGAAAATGGTGGAGGAGAGCTTTTTGTGAATTGTGAGGGAATGGCCTAGTGAATGAAGACTGAGTTCACAAGATCCCAGGGCTGAGCGCATGGTGTACTCTAGGGTTTATCACTCTGTGGGGCCTTCCAGCTAGCGCAGAGGATTCTGATGTTCAGAACATCGACTCTTCAGTGTTTTGTCTTCAGACACACAGTCTTTTCACTCCTGTTGATACTGTACGCTCTCATGAGTAGTAATGAGCACTCTACCAGGCCCTGTGCCAGGCACTAGGTCATAACAAAGATGATTCGCAGTCTTCTGTAAGCGAGAATCTGTAGGAGGCACATGTGCACATGGCAGTGCTCCAGCACACACTTGCCAGAAGATTCTGGAAGCTGGAAACTGGAATCTGAGGGGCACACATGTGGGTGGTGGTGCTCCAGCGCACACATGACAGAATATTCTGAAACCTGGAATCTCTGGGGGGGCACACATGTAGGTGGTGGTGTTCCACACACGATAGAAGATTGAAGCTGGAATCTGCGAGGGGCACACCTGTGTAGTGGTGCTCCAGCACACACATGATGACAAAAGATTTTGGAAGCTGGAATCCGTGAGGGGCAGCTGTATGTATGGTCATGCTCCAGTACACATGTGATGACAGAGGTTCTGGAAGGTAAAAATTTGTGAGGGTTGGATATCCATGTGGCCTTGCTGCAGTACACATACGTAATGACAGAAGGTTCTAGAAGGTGAACTCTGTGAGAGGCTGATGTGGATGTGAGCCTGCTCCAGTACACACGTGATGACAGAAGGTTCTAGAAGGTAAAATCTGTTAGGGTTGGATATGCATGTGTCCCTGCTCCAGTATACATACATGTGATGACAGAAGGTTTGGGAAGGTGAAATCTATGAGGGGCAGATGTGTGTGTGTGGCCCTGCCCCAATACACACACATGTGATAACAGAAAGTTCTGGAAGGTGAACTCTGAGGGGCTGATGTGCATGTAGCCCTGCCCCAGTACACACACATATGATGACAGAAGTTTCTGGAAGGTGAAATCTGTGGGAGTTGGATATGCATGTGGGAGTTGGCTGATGTGCATGTAGCCCTGCTCCAGTATACATACATGTGATGACAGAAGGTTCTGGAAGGTGAAATCTGTGAGGGGCAGATTTATGTGTGGCCCTGCTCCAGTGCACACACATACATGTGATGACAGAAGGTTCCAGAATATGGACTCTGTGAGGGGCACACATTTGTGTAGCCGTGCTGCAGTCCACTACGTGGCAGAAGGAGCTTTGCCTTCCCTTTGGTTTTTCTCAGCCATTTGTGTACTTGGTAAATGCTTGAGTGTCTTCAGTTTGATAACTAGTGAGGGGAACAGTGTGCAGGACTTCCGGTCTCCTTGCAGCTCCATGCATAGGTCGGTGCCCCAGTACTCAAACAGGTACTGGGATTGTCTTAGCCACACTGTTCATTTGGCCTCATACTGAATCCTACTGAAGCCCCATCATCAGTGGAAAGGGCCCATGAGCTGGGTTTGTCCACACAGCAGAGGGGTGGGGAGCAATCTGGATGGTTTACACGGCCATAGTGAGAGACATTAGCTAGACCCAAAAGAGGACACGGCGTGTGATTCTGTTCCATGTACAGTCCTTAACAACGGGATATGTTCTGAGAAAAGTGTCCTTAGGCTATTTGGTCATGGAGCAACCATCGTAGATTGCCATTCCGTGTGCCGAAGCTACTCCATGCCTTGGCTCTGTGCACCAGAGCCCATTGCTCCCAGGCTGCACGCCTGTGCAGCACGTGGCCCTACTGAGTACTGAAGGCAAGTGTAACACAATCGTACATATTTGTCTATCTAAACATCTAAACATAGGAAGGTATAGTAAAAATGCCTCGTTAAAGACAAAAAATGGTGCACCCGTGCAGGCCGTTAACTGGGAATGGAGCTTGCAGGACTGGATGCTGCTCTGGGCCAGTCAGAATGAGTGGCGAGTGTGAGGGCCTAGAACATCACCGTACACTCCTGTATCCTTTATGAACACTGTATACTTCAGCTGTGCTGAATTTATTTATTTATTTATTTATTTTTATTTATTTTGAGACAGAGTCTTGCTCTGTTGCCAGGCTGGAGTGCAGTGGCGCAATCTCGGCTCACTGCAACCTCCACCTCCTGGGTTCAAGTGATTCTTCTGCCTCAGCCTCCCGAGTAGCTGGGACCACAGGCGCGTGCCACCACACCTGGCTAATTTTTGTATTTTTAGTAGAGGCGAGGTTTCACCATGTTGGCCAGGATGGTCTCGATCTCTTGACCTCGTGATCCCCCCACCTCGGCCTCCTAAAGTGCTGGGATTGCAGGTGAATTTATTTTAAACATTTCTTTTGTTAATCATAAATTAACCTTAACTTACTGTAACTTTTTAATTTTATACATTTTAATTTTTTTAAACTTTTCCACTCTTGTAATAATACTTAGCTTAAAACACAAATACGCCGTATATATATTGTCTTTATACCTTTATTCCATAAGCTTTTCTTAATTCTTAAAACTTCTTTTTAATTGTTGAACTCTAAGACACAAATGTACATTCGCCTAGCCCTGCACAGGGTCAGGAGCATCCACATCACTGTCTTTCACTCCACATCTTGTCCCGCTGGAGAGACTTCAGGGGCAGTAACAGACACGGGGCTACCACCTCCTGTGATGACCGTGCCTTCTTCTGGACCCTCCTGAAAGACCTGCCTGGGGCTGTTTATAGTGAACTTTATTTTCGTCAGAGAAGGAGTACACTCTAAAACAATGATGAAAAGTAGAGTATAGTAAAATAGTAAATGATAGGAATTGTTCAGCTCCGTTATAAGCTCACGTGGGACCACCATCTATACACTGTGCGTTGCTGGCCGAAACAAAGGTGCTGCGCTCTGGTGCTGCTGTGTGCGCCCACCTGGTGCTGTATGCGCCCACCTGGTGCTGCTGTGTGCGCCCACCTGGTGCTGCCACTGTGGGTCTGCAGGAGGCGTGGGATTGAAAACTTGCCTGTGCCAAAGTCCGGCATTGTCCTTCACCACTTTTGGAACTGGTGGTTGTGCCCAGTTATCAGAGTGACTACACTGTTGACCACCCAGACAAGGATGTCAGGGACTGCCCCAGGCAAACCAGGATCTTCAGTCACCCCAGGAGCTGAGAACCAGCTACATTTGTGACTTTTGCTTTAGACATATCAAGAACTTCAAGAACTTGTAACCTAACTATAATTTCACAAGTAAGAAATAATAGTGTTAACTCTTCACATTTCATTTCAATCCCATGTCACTTAATCATCCAGAACTGAGCTAACAGCCATCGGTTCTTCTGGTGTGCGTTGAGTTTCTCCCCTGTCCCCTTCAGTTTGGAGGCTCCAGGCTTGTTTGGGATTCGTGCTTCCTCTGTTCTTCTTCCTGAGTGGTCACTGTGCCTCAGCAAGGCTGAGCGTGAGGGAAGTGTGTGGTCCCGACCCACCTTGAGGTGGCCCCAATCACAGGTGGGAGTGTTTCGTTTGCACCTGGAGTTGGGGTGAACTAAGTGCTTGGCATGTTTGTGGAAAGCCTCGCCAGCGGTCTCTGAATTGGTGTGTGTGTGAATGAGGGTGCCGTGACGCGCACGTGGGAGCCCTGAGGTCCCCTCTGAGACCTGGGAAAGACTCCCGTGACAGTTACGGAAGCCACACTGCATTACTCTGTTCCACTGGCCTTTCTTGTCTAATTTTCCTCACACTGATTTTTTCTGTCCAGACTTCGATGCTCTTTGACTCAGGATGGGGTTACAGCCCAATAAGCCTATCATAAGTTAAAAATATCCTGTCAGAAGTGTGTTTAATACAAGCAGCCTCCTGGACACCATGGTGAAGCCTGGCCTGCCTTAAACATGCCCAGAAGACTTGCATCAGCCTAAGGTTGGGTAAAATCATACAGCACAAGCCTATTTTACAACAAAATGTGGAACATCTCATGTAATTCTGTGAATGCTATACTGAAAGTTGAAACAGTGGTTATGTGGGTACTGGAAGTATGGTTTCTACTGAATGTGTACCACTTTTGCATCATCCTAAAGTCAAACAATTGTAAGTCAAACCATTTTAAGTAGCGAACTGTCTATAAGAGCTAATATACCTGAGGTTTAAATATTTAAAATACCAGAAAAACATGTTAGAATTTTTTTTTTTTGAGCCAGAGTCTCGCTCTTTCTCCAGCCTAGAGTGCAGTGGTGCGATCTCAGCTCACTGCAACCTCTGCCTCCTGCGATCAAAGGATTCTCATTACTCAGCCTCCCAGATAGCTAGGATTACATGGTGTGCCACCATGCCTGGCTAATTTTTTTTGTATTTTTATTAGAAATGGGGTTTTGCTGTGTTGGCCAGGCTGGTCTCAAACGTCTGACCTCAAGTGAACTACGGGCTTCGGCCTGCCAAACTGCTGGGATTACAGGTGTAGGCCACCATACCTGGCCCAGGTTGGAATATTTTGCTGGGGAGGAGCTGTACTGTCTTAGCTCAGGCTGCCACAGCAAACTGCCATAGCCCAGGCAGCTTGAACAGCAGGAATTCCTTTCTCACAGTTCTGGAGAGTGCAAGTCCTCACATAGAGGAAGGGAAGGAAGGCTCTGGTCTCTTCCTCTTCTTATGATACTGATCCCATCCCGGGGCCCCACCCTCATGACCTCATCCCACCCTCATCACTTCCCAAAGGCCCCACCTCTGGGTACCATCACAATGGGAGTTAGGGTTTCATCATATGAATTTTGAGACACACATCCAGTGGGTAACAAGTATTACATACAGATAAGGTCATCACTGCTGGTAAAAGAAAAGGGTATGGGTATGTCTGATCTAACAGTGGGAGACAATTCAAATTTTTTTATGAAGTTGTTTTCAGACAAATTCAGTATTTCAAACAACAAAGTCCTTGTTTTTCTTTCCAATACGTTTGTAAGGCAACCTCTTAAGTCATTGATTCTAGTGTGTGTGTGTGTGTGTGTGTGTGTGTGTGTGTGTGTGAGTGTGAACTGTGTGAACATGCTTTTGTAACTTGACAGTACACTTCCTTTTAGAAGTTGGTAATGCCAGGTCCTCTTCAGAGTGTCACAGATGTAGCTCCAGTAAAGTCAGCCCCTTTCCTGAGAAAACCATGTGGTCTCTGCCTGGATGTGGCAGCCCACCTCTTTCCTGGTTTGATCTCAGAGTGGTCCCTGCATTCCAGGGCCCCTCGTCCCTAACGACTGTCTTCTGGGCATGAGTTTCTTTCTGGGCATGTTCTGGACTGTCATGGTGCTGATGAGGCCTCCTTACCAGGTCCCCGCTATGTATCCATGGTCTGATGCATATCACCCTCAAGTTCCCTTCTTTGTTTTAGCTAGGACTGCTGGAAACTAGTTTTACTGCAAACTTAGCATATTTTAAGGCAAGCCCATTTTGGCCTTTGTTAAAGGACTAAACAAACCAGGCAACATTCTTTATCCTAAACCTACCTCTTCTAAGAGATTTTTCTCCCAGGGTCTAGGTACAGGAGCTTGATGTACCTATGTCTGGTTTTGCTAAATAAGTACTGCTTATTTACTTAGTATATGCAAATTCAAGATAAAACAAAGATTGAAGAGAAACAGAAAGAAAGGTTGAATTTATCATCGCTTTAGGAAGCAGGAGTCAAAGAGCGAGAGGAATAGGAGAACAGCACGAATAAGCGAGGGTCAGCCCTGCTGGCCTGTGCGCGCAAGGAGCCGGTGGTCTCCTTCCAGGATCAAGTCCCAGTGAGAGCAGAGCTCTAGCGAGGAAATTCTGTTGCTGTGAAATGAATTTGTTTTGTTTGGTAAGTAAGGTAGCAAATACCTTTTTGTGATGTGAAGAATGAATTTTGGCAGTTTTGTATTGATCTGTGCATTTGTTTTGTCTCTGTGCAGGCGGGCTGGTCCGATTCTCTGTTTTGGAAGCTCAACCAGTGGCTGATGATTCACATGTTTCACTGCCGCATGGTCCTGACCTACCACATGTGGTGGGTGTGTTTCTGGCACTGGGACGGCCTGGTCAGCAGCCTGTATCTGCCTCATCTGGCACTCTACCTTGTTGGACTGGCTCTGCTTACACTAATCATTAATCCATACTGGACCCATAAGAAGACTCAGCAGCTTCTCAATCCGGTGGACTGGAACTTTGCACAGCCAGAAGCTAAGAGCAGGCCAGAAGGCAACGGGCAGCTGCTGCGGAAGAAGAGGCCGTAGCTGCTCCAGCCAGGGCTCCCGGGCCCCAGCGGGTCGGCACACAGATTCTGGGAAGTTCCGTGAATAGTGGCTTTTGAATTAATGAGGCAGTGAATGTTTTGTTTTTAGTTCTAAGGGAAATACTAACTTTATTTCTCATTAGCATTAATTTTGAAGTAGCTACAAAGTCTTTTTAAGAAATTATAATTTTGCGACTGTCCTGACAGGTTCTGTAAGTTGAGCCTCTGGACCATGTCAGGCATTTAGGAGAGGAGTCCGTGGCATCCAGGCATCACACCTGCTGAGGAGGGGGTGGCCTTGTCCGAATCCTGGAAATGGCTTCATAGTGAAGTGCCTCCTGCTGGGGGGGTGGGTCAGCGTTGATTTTCCAGCCACACACTTACATGCTGTGCGTCTTATTCAGGAGTCACGTTCTTTTCAGCTGGAGAGAATTGGGCTAAAATAGAAAATAATATGACTTCTTCCTTGTTAAAGTTTCCCATGTATGAAATTCTAGGCTGGGCACGGTGGCTCACACCCAAAGTAATCCCAGCACTTTCGGAAGCTGAGGCAGGTGGATCACTTGAGGCCAGCCTGACCAACATGATTAAACCCTGCCTCTATTAAAAATACAAAAATTAGCTGGATGTGGTGGTGCGTGCCTATAATCCCAGCTGCTCAGTAGGCTGAGGCAAGAGAATCGCTTGAACCCAAGAGGCGGAGATTGCAGTGAGCTGAGATCAAGCCATTGCACTTTAGCCTGGGAACAGAGCAAGACTCTCACAAAAAAAAAAAAAAATTCTAAACCTAGGTGTCTGGCAGTGCCATCTGGTGGCAAATGGTACAAAGACATCTTTGAGGGGTAGTGACTCCTGTAGCAGCAGAGACGCCTTGGCATTTACCTGCCACCAACCAGCGTGTGCGGTGGTTGAGATGAAATCTTGCAAGATTATTTTCTTTTTAATCATGGAACCTGTTTTAAAATGAGAATTTACTATTCATACTATATTGCTCATTTGACAAAATGACGTAGATATTTAGTAATCGAGTTGTCTGGATTTTAGAGTTGTTTTTCATTGATGGAGTTACCTACAGGCACCCAATCCACACCCTAATTTTGTGGTTGGTGTTTCTCGCTAGCTTTCAAGGAAAGTAGTGATGTCATTTTCCCCCTGAGCTGCAGGGTGGACCTGGACCCCTCAGATGCTCAGCTGCAGGGCCCTGGGGTCCCTTGAATGGTCCTGCCGCAGCCCCTGGCGATGAGCGCCTGACGACAAGTCCCAAGGTGCGTTACTGTTGTATGCCCAAGTAGAATTTATACACCAGTTGAGCAGTTTTGTTGACAGACATACAGCATTGTGTGGGTTTGTTTTTGTTTTTGTTTTAAATGTGTAATTAAAATTCAAAGTTTATTATTTATCAAAAGCACCTTTGAAATGTATATAGAAAAACATCAGCTGCTCATGAGAATTGTGTGTGACTTACGTTCCTCATGGATCGTGGAACTCTCGGAACTGTGGTTTGTTTGTTTTGAGACGGAGTCTCGCTCTGGCTCCCAGGCTGGCATGCAGTGGTGCCATCTCGGCTCACTGCAACCTCCACCTCCTGATTTCCAGTAATTCTGCCACCTCAGCCTCCCAAGTAGCTGGGATTATAGGTATGTGCCACCACGCCCGGCTAATTTTTTGGATTTTTAGTAGGGACGGGGATTCACCATGTTGGCCAGGCTGGACTCCAACTCCTGACCTCAAGTGATCTGCCCACTTCGGCCTCCCACAGTGCTGGGATTACAGGCGTGAGCCACCGCGCCTGGCGTGGAGCAGCGTCTTTTGATTGCTGATGCTTTAACTTTATCGATCCAAGTGTATGGTAACCTATTTATCACATTTTATGAAGAGATTTTAATCTTAAACTCATCCAGCAAATGGTGTCCCTGCTGAGACTTTTAACTAGAATCCCGGCACTTTGGCAGGCAGTGCTCTCTGTATCCGTTCCCTTGTGGAGTAAGCAGGAGCCGGTGTTTTTCAGCCAGGCAGAGGCATAATAAAGTCACTGATGTTTACAGAACCCAAATGATGTCAAAATAACCTATTCATATTGCTGTGAATGTTTTATCTTGGAGGTACAAAATATAACGATCAACCTTCATGTGTTTAGATGTCCGTTTGGAGTTTGAAGTGTGTAGCCTCATTCGTATCTCACCCTCACTAGGACTGACCTTGCAGAGGTCCACGTGTTCCCTCCTGTATCGTTACACTCACGTTGTTTGGATGCATAGAGATGGAGGCGCCTTAGGGAAGTACAGGCTCGCCCGCTCTGTCCAGTGTCACACACACATCGTGGCAGGGATCCCTCAGTGCAGAGCCTGGAATTGGGGGTTTTGGGGTGGAAAAGGCTTTGTGAACTGTTACCATCCGGACCCCTTCCAGATTGCACAGCACTTTCCCATGGCCTTCACTGGCCTGTCTCCCCGACCAGCAGTGGGAGTGGAGGTATCCATAGTGGAGCGTGGTGCAAGTGACATTCATGAGCTCTGGCTTCTTGGTGTCAGGCTGGCGTGAGCCTGGGCCTGGTGCACTCAGCAGCCCATCCTGGCCAGCATCCATCTGCCCGTGTGTGCTGTGTGCCTCTCAAGAGTTATAGCAAGTGTTAAATGGGGCAAGTTCACATAACAGTCAGGAATTCTAGAATTGCTTGAAAACTAGAAAGACTGGGCAATATCGGCCTTAACTCTACCTCATGGCAGGTGACCCAGATGGAAGTGGCCTTGCCTTTAGCCGGGATGTGGCTCTCCAGCGTGGCTTTGCTGTCATCACTCATCCTGCGCGTTTTCTTTTGGTGGTGAAATACTTCTGCATACCCATGTTTTGTTTGTTTCTTAATGGGTAACTGAAGAGCCAAGGGCTGGTGCAGCCTCCTCGCCATGATGCAGGGGCCGGGCCGCACAGGCTGCTGCTTGTCTAGGTGTCCAGGCTCCTTGGGTGATGCTGGAGTCGTGGTGGCTGTTTGGTGAGAGTTTTTTTTGCCAGGTCTTGTGCTTAAGGGACATATTTCCCATTTTCTTTGCACTGACAACTTGAAATAGGCACTGTTGAATCCACTTCACAGCAGAGGAGCCTCAGGGCTCAGAGAGATGGTGATGTGCCCAAGGTAATGCAGCTGGTGAGTGGCCATGCCTGCCTCCGGGCACAGCCTCAAGCGCCAGAGCTGGGCTCTTCGATGGGGCATGTAGCACAGAAAGTCGTGTTTCAGGCAGTGGGGCCGCTCTAACAAAACACCCGAAACTGGGTAATTTATAAAGAACGGATGTTCAGGCCAGACGTGGTGGCTCGCTCCTGTAATCCCAACACTTTGGGAGGCCGAGGCAGGTGGATCGTTTGAGGTCAGGAGTTTGAGACCAGCCTGGCCAACATGGTGAAACTCCCGTCTCTACTAAAAATAAATAAATAAATAAATAAAAATTAGCCGGGAGTGGTGACGCATGCCTGTAGTCCCAGCTACTTGGGAGGCTAAGGCAGGAGAATTGCTTGAACCTGGGAGGTGGAGGTGTTGGCAGATTCTGCTGGGAACACTGCATCCTTACGTGGTGGAGGGGATCGAAGGTCAAGAGGCCTCAACTAGTTCCCTGCTGCCCTTGTAAGAGTAGGGGCCCTGCCTCTTAATACCACCACGGTGACAATGACAATGTCATGTGAATTCTGGAGGGGACACAGTCACACCACAGCACCCGGTGAATGTGATTCTCTCCCATCAAAATTCTGTGAGCTCCACGAGGCCAGGGTTCCGTCTGTTTTGTTTTCTGATTTATTCCAAGCCCCGCATGCCTGGCACAGGATGGTGGCAGGGCAGTGGGGAGTGGATGAACCAGTAGTACCTGGGGCTGCCAGTCAAGACCCCACAGGGGACAGACCCAAGGGCCGATACAGGGACGTCTGTTGAAGGGCGTAGTTACCATGATAAGGGCAGGGCCAAGAGGCTGGGCAGCCAGCTTCACCCTCGCACGAGGTGTCTGGCAAGACCAGCAGCCGGAGGTGATGTCCTCAGTAGAGAACTGTGGACACTGGAAAATGCGTGGCCAGTGGAGACCAGCCTGGATGGGGTCTGCCAGGGTCAGCTGCCTTTCCTTCATGCCGACACGGAGATGTGTGTGTGTGTGTGTGACAAAACATTTGATAGCACGCCAAAAGCTTCCTCCATTAAGTGTGTGTGAAGTGTTTGACCGGGTTGGAAGCCTTCTTGTTCTGAGCACATGTGCTCACGCAGACGGAGTTGGAGGGGCCCCGTCGTTCTGCCCTCATGCAGCTGAACTACAAAGGCCTCCCGCTCGTCGGGCTGGTGGCTCGGCCACAAAGTGCATCAGGCATGCGTCTGGGGCTGTGCTTCGTGCTCTATCCCACGGTGGCCCAGGCGGGTTGGGGTTAGACGGGTACTGGTCAGATGCACAGGTGCCGCACACCCCTGCTGTGGCTTCGGCAACGGGAACACAGGCAGGGGTACTGGGGCAGCCCTCAGGGTCTCCAGAACCCCGCCTAACATCCACAGCAGCCCAGGAAGGAAGGGCAGAGTCCCAGGTGTCACCTGGCGGGGAGCTTCCAGGAGCTGCCCCTCCCTGAAGTCACAGGACAGGAATGACAGGTCGGGGGACTGCTGGAAGCTGCCACGTCTGTGATCAGAGCATGCCCAGGCTGTACGGGCTCCATCACGGGGTCTGCGAGAGCCAGCCTGCCTGCCTTGTGCTCACAGCTGGCTTTGCTCTCTGCAGAACCCAGCGCACGTGATTTTGTGTGACACGCTGACAGCTGGGCTGCCAGGACAAGAGGCCTGCCCTGGAGGAGTGGCTGCAGGAGAGGGCGGGGGGGGCACCCAGGAGCCCATCCAGCCTGGTCACAGAGGCATCGCCGGCCCTGCCGTCCTGATTTCAGCTCACCGCAGAGTAAATCAGAATAAACCGCACCCAGACGTTCACGAACACATGTCAACGCTTGCAGTTCACCTCTGTCTTCGCTAACTTCGTCCTATTTTCTTCCAATGGAAGAGCTTATTCATTCAATATTTATATTTTTGAATAACTTTTCCCCTTTTTAGTAACTAAAATCACTATTAGTAAAATGCATTTACTATTTTAGTAACAGAAATATACTTACTAATCATGTTTAAAATACAGTGATGTGAAACATTCAGACGTCTCTATTTTCTTCTGATGACTCAACTCCAAATGTCTGGAATTGACTCTGAGGTATCCAGGGTCGGGAGCCAGCCATCCAAGAGGAAACAGAAACCGCACCCTTCCTTCTGGGAACCTGGCCAGGAGCCCCAGAGTGCAGGCGCCTGGCCTCAGTGACACCTCATTTCCACATCTGCAGGCCCATGGTGTGAATTCATTTCTTTTCTCACTGCAGGTATTTTCCTTTCACCGTTGCGCTGCTTCACACTTGGCAGCCCCTCGGCACTCCTGCCCGCCTGAAGCCGTGTACATCCCGTTCCTGCAGGGTTCCATACCTGCAACCTCAAACCCATAGAAAGATTTCAAAAATTAAACCAAAGGTCAAACCCTCCATTATTACAGAAAGTTATTAAATGTCAAGTCTCAACCTGAAAAGTTTCTTTACATAGAAAACATTTTTTAAAAAGTTCAAGACACGGTCTTGCTTGTTGGTTGGCCAGGCGTGGAGTGCATTGGGGTGATCATGGCTCACTGTAACTTCAAACTCTTGAGCATAAATGATCCTCTTGCCTCAGCCTCCAAAGTAGCTGGGATCACAGGTGTGTGTCACCATGCCTAGCTAATTTTTAAATTTTTGTGTAGAGACAGGGTCTTGCTATCTTTCTCAGGCCGGTCTCAAACTCCTCTGCAGTCCTCCAACACCGGCCTCCCAAAGTGCTGGGATTACAGGCGTGAGCCACCGTGCCCAGCCTACATACAAAAGTTTTATAGTCCTGGTAACTTTTGCAACGTTTTCTTTGTGGTTTTTCAAAAATAATATGTAAATGCAGAGTCCCAATTGGAACACAGTGCATTTTAGCTGCAGCTTCATTTGTTGCAAGGAATTTCCAAGCATAACCCCAGAGACTTTGTTTCCACACAAAACAATCGCAGAGCACAGAGCGTTCGAGCCAGAGAGTAGTTTTTTGCAGACAGCCCAAGCTTAGCAAGGTTGAGCCCACCATGCGATATTCCCATTGTGCATTTTCTGTAATTTCAGATTATCTCAAATAGAAAGCATGCAGCCCTTAAAAAAAAATAAAGCTCAGGGAAAATCTCTTGCTAAACGTGGCTTTTAACATTGAATTTGGAGCTGGTTAAAGGACTGGAATTGCATTCTGCCAGCGTGGTTCCCTCGCCAGCCCGTCCTCTGCCAGCTGGTGCCTGTCTTCTAGCCCTTGGTGTGCACACAGCACAGTCTGGCCACCAAGAAGGGTAGGGCTAGTGGCTGAGTGCGTTTTCCTTTGCAAGTGAAGGCAAGCCTGGATCGAGGACACCTTCCCACGCCTTCGTACCTCCTTTTGGCATGAAATGCAGTCCTGGTCCCTACTGGGGCACCTGCCATTGCTACCATGAGGAGCAGGCATGAGGATCCACACCCACACTCCGGCGTGGGAAGGAATGGATGGCATAGCCCTGGGCCACCAGCCTGGGGTCCCCTCATGTGAAAAAAACCGGCCTGACGGCACCAGTGAAGGAAACACCCCACCTGCTTTGTTCACCTTTACCCTGTCTCATGGAGGTTCCTAAACACACAGAATGAAGAGTGTTAACCTGCTAACCATGTTAACCACGTGAATGATTAGAAAATCCTCTTTAGAAGACACCAGTGGTTTGCAACTGTGGACTTTTTCAAAATCATCCTGGCTGGCAGGGAGACAGAATGGGGGGCCCAGACGTCACCTGTGTCTCAGATGCCGCAGCTTCAAAAGGAGGCTGTGTTGTTTAAAGGAAGTTACTCTGTTCCATTTTATTTTTGTTTTTAGCTTCTTACTTTGAACTAATTTCAAACTGACAGAAATTTAAGGGGAAAAAAAGAACAAACCAAACCTTCCATATACTCTTTATCCATATTTATCCTTTTTTAACTTTTTGCCACATTTGTCATAGCAGTCTCTTTTCCCTTTCCCTAGGTATCTCTCTCCTTGCCTCTTTCTTTTTTTACTTCATATCCCTTACCCCTTAATACTTTAGTGTTTATTGGCCAGGTGCAGTGTCTCATGCCTGTCATCCCAGCGCTTTGGGAGGCCGAGGCAGGTGGATCACTTGAGGTCGGGAGTTGGAGACCAGCCTGGCCAACATGGTGAAGTCCCGTCTCTACTAAAAATACAAAAATTAGCCGGGCGTGGTGGCAGGCACCTGTAATCCCGACCACTCAGGAGGCTGAGGCAAGAGAATCACTTGAACCCTGGAGGCAGAGGTTACAGTGAGCCAAGATCATGCAACTGCCCTCCAGCCTGGGCAACAGAGTGAGACTATGTCTCAAAAAAAACAAAAACAAAAATACAAAATGGAAACCAGAAAACAAAAACAAACAAAAAAAGTTTAGTGTTTATTTCCTAAGAATAAGGATATTCTCATGTAACCACGCACGCTATCAGTTCAAGAAATGTAACATGAGCCCGTACTCTTCATCTCATCTGGGGTTGCATTCTAACTTTGACAGATTCTTTTCTGTCCTTTTTTTTCTTGATCCAGGATGGAGTGCCAGATGACATGCTCTGTTTAGTAATCACATCACTTTATTCTTTAATCTGCTGCAGTTCTTCAGCCTGTCTTTCTCTTTAATGGCAGTGATATTTTTGAATAATACCAGCCGGTTGTATTAAAGAGTGCCCCTCCATTTGGTTTGGTCTGATATTTTGTCAGGATTGAATTCAAGTTACGTATTTCTGTCTAGAGTGCTCTGTAAACAACGTCCTTAGGATATCAAACACAGAGGCATCTGTCAGTTTGTCCTTATTGGCAATGTTAATTTTGGTCCTTGATAAGGTGGTTCCTCCTCTGAGTAGTCACTGATTTTCCATGTCCTTGGGTGTATTGTGGGTGACCTGCTGAGGCTGAGAATGCCCCGTCTGTCCACAAAGCTGCCACCTGCCCCAGGCTGGCCTCACTGGCACCAAGTCACGTTTGCACTCAGTTGGGTCAGCCTTTCCGGCAATGGTTCAATACGCTAATTTTCCAACTGCATCACTTCTTACGGCATTCTATAAAGAAGGGCCACTTTCTTCCTACTGTTTATTATCACCACCGTGGGTTCACGGATTCTTTGTTTGCTAATGTTATTCTGTTTATAGTGGGTTACAGTTGATTGTTGTTCTGATAGCTGTTGCTGCCCACATTGTTCCAGGTTTGCCGTGGGGGTCTGTCCAGGCGGTTCCACCATCCTTCTCTGAACCAGTCCTTGTTTTGAGTCCTTATTTTCTATGCAGCGGGATGCACCTTCTCTGCCATGCTGCTGAATCCAGCCCTTGCTCCTAGGATTCTGGTTCTTCTTAGTGAGGAATGGAATTTAGAAGTCAAGATATGTGTGAGATGTGCTCATTGTTCATGGGCCTCAGGACCTCCAGAGCCTTCTACCTCCGCTACAGCCAGCGCCACGGCACTTCCTTGCCTGCCCGACTCCTGCACATCCCAAATTGCTTGGTGATGACTGCAGCTCACAGCAGCAAGGCAGCATCACACGTGACTCAGACACACCATAGCACAGAGCAGGTTTGGAACAGCTCCACACACAGGACCACAGAAAACACTGAGTTCCAGACCTGTTTGCAGTGTTTTTGTTTAGTCTGAGGGTATGTGGTCAAAGTGCTGTCTTCAAAAATTACTTAAATTTGTTCTTTCCCAACCCTCCTTCTGATGATGGCTAATAATTTGAAAGACAGTTGGGTTCCTTTTTTGGAATTCTGTTGTAGCATTTTCCTCACTTCTCGATAATTTTATTATTTGAATATGTAAAATGTCATGATTCCGAAAGTTAAAACTATTCAAAAAGCTGTGCTCAGAGAACTGTCATCTCCTATTTCTTCTGTCCTGTTTTCTCCAAAAGGAACCAGTTCATTGATTTTAACAGCTTTCCTGAACTATAATTCACATACTATAAAATTCACCTGTTTAAAGGGTATTTAGTGGTTTTTAGTACTCATAGAATTGTGAAACTGCCACAATCAATTTTAGAACATTTTCATCCACTAAAAAAACAATGTGTACCCATTAGCAGCTATTCCCCATTCCCCTCACACTCCTGCCGCCTCAGTCCCTCAGTCCTGCTCCCTGGCCTTAGGCAATGGCTCACCTTTTTGTCTCTATAGATTTGCCAGTTCTGGACGTTTCCTATGAGGGAATCATGGAATGCATGGCCATGTGCACCTGGCTTCTTTCACACAGCGTCATGTTGCCAGGGTTCACTGGTGGTGTGGTACGTACCAGTACTTCCTCCCTTTTCATTGCCAGATAATACTCCATCGTATGGATTGGCCACATTTTATATAGCTGTCCACAGCCGATGGCCTTTTGAGTTGTTTCCACTTTTTAGCTATTACGAACAATTCTGTCATGAGCGTCATGTGCATTTTTGTGGGGACATACAGTGTCCCCTCTCATGTATTCCACAGGGAATGGAATTGCTGGGTCCCACGTTCGCTCTATGTTTAGATGCTGAGGATCTGCCAAGCCGTTTCCCTTATGTTGCCTTATGTTCCCTTTAGTACGTGAGGGTTCCGGGCTCTGCTCGTCCTTGGCAGCCCTTGTCGCTGTCCGTCTGCATCCTGATTGCCATGCTAGTGGGTGTGGGGTGGTGTCTGAGTGTGGCTTGATTCCCGTTTTCCTGATGGCTGATGACGCTGCGTGTCCTCACTTGTGCTTGGCCCCTTCATATGTCTTCCTCAGTGCAACGCCTCTTCAGATCCTTTGTCCATGCTGCCCAGTGGGGTAATTCTTTCCCTGTGGAGTGGGAAGAGTTCTGGATCTACTCTGCATACACACCATTTATGAGACACTGGTCTGCACAGACTTCTTCCCACTCTTGGGCTTGTCTTTTCACTCTCCTGATGTTTCTGGAAGTTTCCATGTTCCTTTTGTTCTTTGTGCTTTTCATATCATGTCACAAAAGGCTTCCCTAATCTGACACTGCAAAGATTGACACTCGTATTTTTTTCTGAGACTTTTATAGTCTTACCTTTTACAGTTAGGTCTTTGATCCATTTCTAGTTTATTTTTCACCTTAGATTAGTTAGCCTGTTCTAGGCTGTCTTACACATGGAATCGTGTAAGATTCTTTTTTTTTTTTTTCCGAGACAGATTCTTGCACAGGCGCCCAGGCTAGAGTGCAATGGTGCGATCTTGGCTCATTGCAACCACCATCTCCTGGGTTCAAGCAATTCTCCCATCTCAGCCTCCCGAGTAGCTGGGATTATAGGCACCCGCCATCACACCCAGCTAATTTTTGTATTTTAGGAGAGACAGGGTTTCACCATGTTGGCCAGGCTGGTCTTGATCTCCTGACCTCAGGTGATCCACCCAGCTCAGCCTCCCAAAGTGCTGGGATGACAGGAGTGAGCCACCACACCCGGCCTGTGCAGTTTTTTTTTTTTTTTTAACAATAATTCTTGTTACAGTTTCAGCATTTATATTTTTGAAAAATATGTGTCTTTCATCTATATTTCCTAAATAATGTACCATTTTTTAAAATGTTAGCAAATCTCTCTATATCTGCAGGGCCTTTTGTTCTATATCTTGTTTATTTGTATCTTTTTGTTGTTGTTGTTGTTTGTTTTTCTTTGAGACGTATCTTGCTCTGTCACCTGGCCAGAGCGCAGTGGCGTGATCTCAGCTCACTGCAACCTCCGACTCCTTGATTCAAGTGATTCTCCTGCCTCAGCCTCCCGAGTAGCTGGGATTACAGGTGCCTGCCACCACGCCCAGCTAATTTTTGTATTTTTAGTAGAGATGGGGTTTCACCATGTTGGTCAGGATGGTCTTGATCTCTTCACCTCGTGATCTGCCCGCCTCAGCCTCCCAAAGTGCTAGGATTACAGGCGTGAGCCACCGTTCACAGCCCTTACTTGTTTTTTGGTTTGATTGGTCTTGTTCAAGCTCTATTTATTTTATTAATCTTTCTAAGCAACAAGGTTTTTTTTTTATTAATCTTTTTTTTTATAACTGTTTGTGTCCTTACATTTATTTCCTTTCTTCTTATTTTCAATTTATTCAGATTTTTCTTTTTTCAGATTTTTTTATTGAAGACATTGTTTCATTTTGAAGTTTTCTTGCTTCCTGTAAATACATTTGAAATTATAAAATTTCTTTTAAGTACTAATTTAACATTGTCCCACAAAGTTTGAATTTTTGTTTTTATTTTCATTTGGTTCTAAATATTTTGTAACCCTCTTCTGATTTACTTTTAAACCCAGGGGCTATTTAGTAATGTTATTTTCTTTCTAAAAATGTGGTATTTTAAAAATTCTATCCTTTTGTTATTTATTTCAAAATTTATTATAGTATTATGTTAGAGAGGACATGCTTTGTTGCTTTAGAGTTTATTGTGTTTCTTTCTTGCCAAATACATTTTTCATGATATACGATCAAATTGTATAAACATTCTATGCATTTTTAAAAGCATAGTCTCCATTGGATGCAGAGTTCTATGTAAATATAATAATTTAGAATGTGTATATTTCAAAACTTTGATGTCTCTGCTGTTTTATATGTTTTAAGAAATAGCTAACATATTTGCCAACTTGTTTTTCTCTGTATAGATGTGTCAGTTTTTGCTTTTCTAAAGAAACATTATTCAGTACACATAAGTTCATGATGGTTGCATCTTGTTTACTATTTCCTCTTACAAGCAGATAACATCATGCTGATCTTTGGTGTTTTCTTTGCCTTGGACTTTGCAGACAGTAGGGCTACTATCTAGTTTTATGTTGATTCAAACTTGCCTAGCACTTCTTTTTCTATTTATTTTAAACATTTTAGTATCCTTTACTTTTAAGTATGCTTCTCTTAGAAAACTGTTTATTCTTTTTTTTTTTTTAATAACTCCAAGCTTTGTATTGGTGTTTTTAGCTCATTAAATGTCTGTGGTTGCATCAGGAGTTTATTTCTGCCTCCTTCGTTCATAATTGGCTTTCACATTCCTTTCTTTTTCCCCAGGTTTCTTCTATAATTTTTAATGGTGGTTACATTTAGTTTGAGAACTACATCAATATATGTCTAATCCTATTGATTTCTGAGCAGATTAATATTAAATCTTTGGACTCCCATGTTGATTCTGTTTAGATATTTACTTTTGCACTGTTGTAAATGTACATCATCTTCTCTCCTCATTTTGGTCCTGGCATTTTTAGACAACAGTAGACTTTACTAAATCTATTTGATCTAAAGCTTTTTATATCCATAGTTCCTATATCTCAGACAACATCCTTCTGGGTTTATTTATCTTCTAATTTCCTTAAATAACATTTTCAAAGTTGGTCTTCACAAAGTGGATCTTCTGAGTCCTTTTATATTGGAAGATAATTTCATGTGTGCTCATACTTCAGTGACAGTTGAGCTGGCTATAAAATTCTATGTCAAATTCTTTTCCTTCAGGTCTTTAAAAATATTACTCCAGGGTCTTCTGGCACCCAGTGTGGCAGTTGGAAACTCTGAAACCAAACTTATTCTTACTCTTTTGTAGGTGATCTGCTCTTTATAGAAACTTTTGGAATTTCTTTGATACTCTTGAATTTCACTATCAATTACATGTAAGTTTCCCATCCATCCTATTTGATGCTCTTTAAGCCCTTTCGATTCGAGAGCTTTCATCTTTGTTTAATTTTCCTCATTTAACCTTTGAATATTTTTTTCTCCATTTTTATTTTTCTCTTTGTTCCTAAAACTCCATTATGTGTACGTTGCCACTTCTTTAATTACCTTAATCACCTTTAACTGTTCTTTCACACATTCTGTCTTTTCCTGTTACCTTTTAGGTGAGTTGCCTCCAGCCTGCTCACCTGGCTTTGGCTGCATTTGGCCCCATCGTGTTTCTTATTTCAGTTCTTTCGTTGGATGCTAGACATTCCTTCTTCCCTGTTTTATGTCTCTGCTCTCTGCCCTTATCTCTTTGAATATGTTTATTTGTATAAATTATTGTGTATCTGTTTTAAAACTTTGAACAGCTCCTCAGGAGGCTGAGGCAGGAGAATCACTTGAACCCAGGAGGCAAAGGTTGCAGTGAGCCAAGATTGCACCACTACACTCCAGCCTGGGTGGCAGAACGAGACTCCATCTCCAAAAAATAAATAAAATAAAATAAGTAAAACTTTGAACAGTATCCTCAGCTCAACTTGTTTCTTTTTTCAGAAGTTGCAGCCCTCAGGTATTAGCTGCTTGGAGTGAGTGTGTCCCCCTAAGGTATAAGACACTGGCCTGAGAAGGCCCAGGTCAGGTCTTCCCCAGAACTGGAGTTGGGAAGGGGAAGAATTTGGGCTAACCACTCCTTTTGCTCCAGCTCTACCTGCAGCATCTGGGGGCAGGGAGTTACAGTCAAACTTTTAAAAAACAAACAGCTGAAAGTGCAGTGAGGTGAGGCGTCCTCTGAGGACCAGACAGGTGGAGACCTGCCTGCTGTGCAGGGGAAGAGTAAGGAAGGGAGGTGGAGCCATCTTCCCCCAGCCTGGAGCCTCCCCTTTGGTGCCCCCACTCACAAGATTGCTGCTTTTGCCGTTGACTGGTAGGAACTCCAGGCTGTTTCTCCAGGGGTCCCTGAATTCTCCTTGTCTTCTTCCTTCCTAACTTCCTCAGTCCCAGGCTGGAGGCTCCAGTCTGCAAATCAGGTCCCACGTCACCCTCCACACCTTCCCATTGGTATAGTTCTGTTTGGAGTCTGGACATGTGAAATCTCTCTGTCCTCCTGGACCAGGTGTTGGCGCACTGGGGCTGTTGCAGAATCTGCCCAGGTGTCTCCCAGGCATTACAGATCCCAAGACACTCCTGGGTCCCAGATCCCCAGAGCTGGAGGAGCGGGACCCCTTCTGCCCTGCCAGGCTTCCTCCCGGGGTCAGGAACTCGCATCTGCCTGGGCTCTCACTGCTCTCTCTCTCTCCTCTCTCCTCTCTCTTTTCTCTTTCTCTCTCACTGTCCACTAGGTTTTATGGAGGAATCCAGAGAGAACATCCGGTCTGCTTACCATCCCATCGACCCCGCCCCCAGCCTTGAGGCTCTGAACTGTCTCCCGTCCTGTGCCTGTCCAAAGCCCCTTCCACCCAGGACCATCGCCCCTTTACACTCAGGGGTACTGGTCCATCTACGCCATGCTGAGAGCTGCTGCATGAAAAGACCCCTGGATCTCACTTCCTCCAGCAGCTACCTCTTTTTCTCTTTCTAGAGAAACCACCTAGAAGGACTTTCTAGACACACTGTTCCCACCTCCTCTTTCCTGTTCCCCTCAGGCCCACAGCCCACCACAGTGCCCTCTGCCCCCACAGTCACCCCTACCAGGGTGCCCCTGGCAGCATTCACTCCACCAACCCCTCCTCCAGAAGTGCTTTTTTGGGGGGGATCCTGGAGCCCGATCCTGGTCCCCCTCCCACCATCCTAACCTGCTGTCTTTCTTCTCCAGCTATAGGCTCTTCCCAGGCGAAGTCACCTGTAAATCACATCCACATCCCGGAAGCTCCCAAAATCTCATCTCCAGCCCAGACCCAAATACTGGGTCAGCTGACATCTTATCCAAGGCATCACATGCTTTCTCCAGCCTCGGGCCACCCACTCCAGGGCTTAGCTTCCCACCCCTCCCACTCCCCCACAAGGTGCTCTTCCTCCTGTTACCTCCATCTCGGTGCCGGGGGCTGCTCTGTTTCCAGTTGTCAAAGTCAGAACTCTTGGGATTTTTCTCGATTCCTCTTTCTCTTCAAACCCACATCCCATCCAGGGCCAATCCTGTTGACCTAGGCTGTTGATAATAAAGCCCTGTGCCCTCTGCCTTCTCTGGAAGTTTGTTGAGCGTTCATGTGCCTATCACTAATTTGATCCCAGAGTCTCCACTAGAGACACGAGAGTCCTCTGTACAGGCTGACATACACTGGGCATCACAGTGGTTCCACGGGTGGGAGACAGGTATCTCTGAGCGTTTGAACGGGCGCTTTTCTCTGCTGAGTTTCCTTCTCCCCCGTTCACTGTCTCCTCTGACCACACAGTTTGGTTTTGCCTCTTTCTCCAAGGCTTCCTTGTGTCCTGTGGTCTTTGACTATTTCTCAGCATGAGGCACTGAGAAGGGGTGTGGAACCCCAGGGGTCTGTGTGTGGGGGTAGCATAAGGAGGTTTGCCTGTGGGACGCGAGATGACCAGGGAGCCTCGTGGGTCTCATATTCAGGAACCCATGAATCATGCAGGTTTTTCTCATGGGTGTGTGTTTCCCTGAAAGGAATTCTGCTGTCCCTGGGGTGCGGGGTGCAAAGATCTGTAATTCTGTCCCCTGGGGTGTGGGACGGAAGGATCTATAATTCGGCGGCCACACTCTTGGATCCACGTAGGCAAAGGTCACTCTTCCTTGACTCCTCCTGCTTGCTGTTCCTGCCTCCAGATCTCACTGACAGTATCTTCCGGGCAATTCCTCCTGGGCCTCCCAGCTCAGCCAGGGATCGCACCTGCCCTCTGGGGTGTGAAGCAGGACCTGGGGACCCGGCGCCGCCTGCTTTCAGCCTCGCCTGATGCCCCCTTTCGAGGTGCCTAGGCTTCGCTGGCTCTCCGTGTGGCTCCGGTAGCCTCCTCTGGCTGGTCTCACCTGTGTCCGTCCGTCTGTCATCTGTCTGTCTGCCTCCAGCGCCCAGACTTTGCTGTGACCCTCTGCCTTTCACTGTCTTGGCCCTGGAACGTTTTATCTTCTCTTTGTCTTCTCCTTCTCCTTTCTTCCTCTTCTTCTTTTTTTTTTTTTTTCTTTCCCCTTCTTCTTTATAAATAGATACAGGGAATCACTATGTTGCCCAGGCTGGCCTTGAATCCCTGGCGTTGAGCAGTCCTTTTGTCTCGGCTTCCCACAGTGCTGGGATGCCAGGCGTGAGCACCACACCCAACCTTGCCTTCTATCTTGTATCTCCACTGTAGCCAGATTTCAGCAGGAAATGGATGGACATCAGTGCCCTGTCTGCCTGTTGGACCAGAAGCCCTTGTGTATGATCTAAACAACCCCCAACTTGCCTTTGTTAGGGTTTCTGCTTGGTTTTCTTCACAAAATTGATGTCTCAACTCTAATATTTTATGTTCTTGTCACAGACAACTGCGATCGACTAATCAATTACCTAATTGTCCTAAACCCAATCTTTAAATAAGATCTGATTTCTTAGGAACCGGAGTAACAGGCTTGTGAGAAAGTTCCTGCTTGGATGAGGCCAAGGGCGTGGGAGTGAGTTACAGGCTCCCAGAAGTGGGAAGTATTTTGGGTTTAGGCTGTAAAGAATTCCCTATAAAAACAGCTGAACAGATGGGTCTCCTCTCGCTGCGGGACTTTCTTGGAACATGAGGTGAGGTTATGGGTTGGCTTGCAAATAAACCAATTTCCCAATGAGGGAATGGGGCTGTGGTTAGGACGGGATGCATGGGGGTTCCGGGGTGCCGCAGGGCTCTGCTGGTGATGTGGTTACATAGCTGTTTGCTTTACAGCCGTTCACTAAATGTATGGTTCGTGAATTCTTCTGCACGTATGTTTACTTCCACAATAAAATGTCAACTTAAAATTTTAACAACTAAGCAAAGTTAAGAACAATGCAGTGTAATTTCCTTGGAAATATGCTTTGGCAGTTATTTAATTGGGCAAGTGGAGAAGTGCTTTGTATGAAGATGGTTTCTGCATATCATAAAGATGCCACGTGCTGAGCCATGCAGTAACGGAAACTGTCTAGATAAGGACAGCCATTTGTTCTTCCCGATAAGCCGACCGATACTTCTTTATCTGGAAGCACACTGGCATGCCTGATGACTGGTATTTTGATAGATTAGCAAGTATTTACACGTCTCAAACAGGCGAGTTTAAAACCACAAAGTCAAGCATATTTTAAAACCTTGACTTCAGGTCTTAACAATTTATCTTTTCATTTCTTCATTCCGGTCTGGCTGCTTTGCATGTGGATGTTTCTCTCCTGCCTCTTGTTGCCTGGCTTACAGGAGAGCTGGGTGATGAGAACACAGGAGTCGAGAACGCTCAGGCCTCTGACAGCTGCTCTGTGCAGATCAGTCCTGCAGCCACGCACAGAAAATGCCACCAGAGCAGGACAGGTCTGCTACCCTCTCAGAAGTGACGAAACCGCCTTTCAGAAATTACAACGGTAAGAAAATTATGACATTGAAGGAGACCTGATCTAACCAACCCCCCCCCATCTTGCCTTTGACCTCCAAACTGCCCTTTATCATTCCTGGGCTTGAGCCAAGATAACCTCGGGTGGAGAGGCCCCGAGAAACCCCTGAAATGACAGAGCTCAAGTTTGACGGGCCAGAAAGACTGGAGTCAGAGTGAGGAGGCGTCATGCAGTGGCTGGCCTTGGCCAGGAGCTGCCTCTGCAGCCATACCCAGTGACTCTCCCTCTACCTCGGCCACTCAGTCCGCAGCCACACCCAACGACTCCTACCCACGCATCAGCCACTGGAGTCCCTTCAGTGGAACCACAGGCTTTTGTGAAAAGGAAAATAAATTTTGGGACCCCAAATCACTAAGTCAGAGGGAAGAGTCAAGCTGGGAACTGCGTCAGGCAAACCTGCCTTCCATTTTATTTAAAACTGCACATTCAGGCAGGGCACAGTGGCTCACACCTGTAATACCAGCACTTTAGGAGGCTGAGGCAGGAAGATCGTTTGAGTCTGGGAGTTTGAGACCATCTTAGGCAATGTAGAAGACCCTGTCTCTAAAAAATAAGAAAAAAAAGGCGGATTCGCTAAACCAGACTAAGGCATAAGTGAGTATTCCTCTACCCCGCTTTCACATGTAAATTGTGTATTTGGTGAAAGAAAGGCTCGACTGAGACTCAGAAGAATGCAACTGTTTGTCTCTTATCTGCCTGTGACCTCCTTTCCAGACCAAACCAATGTGCATCTTACACGTACTGATTGATGTCTCATGTCTCCCTAAAATGTATCAAACTGAGCTGTGTCCCGACGACCTTAGGCACATGTCAT
Organism: Cacajao melanocephalus; assembly: GCA_963573385.1. Classification (NCBI taxonomy): domain Eukaryota; kingdom Metazoa; phylum Chordata; class Mammalia; order Primates; family Pitheciidae; genus Cacajao; species Cacajao melanocephalus. The sequence goes on from CAUYLG010058627.1 coordinate 78,008, forward strand.
CAGGACCTCCCGAGGCTGCGTCCGGAGCACATCGTTAACCTTGGCAAATGATGTGGTTAGGCTTCGTGTCTCCACCCAAATCTCATCTTGAATTGCAGTCCGCAGGTGTTGAGGGAGACCTGACTGGAGGTGATTGGATCATGGCTGTAAGGTTATTCTTGTAAGGATATTGCCGAGTAATGAGGAAACTGAGGCCAGCATGAGACAAATTAAATTCCAGTTTATTTAGCTCCCAGGTGAGGTTCTGTGGCCCCGAGGGAGGGAGAGAGAGAGAGAAAGAGAGAGAGAGAGAGAGGCCAGAGAAGTCACGCCCGGCCGTTCCGGGCGTGGGGTTTTATAGGGGGTGAGGGCAGTAGATTGGTCAGTGGGGAAACAAAGCATGGGCAACTGCATTGGTCACAGAGAGACTGGACCTGGACTTGGCAAGTTGCCATTGGTAGTCCAGCAGGGCTATGGACAGGTGGGCCGGAGAAGGTAACAAAGCATGGGCACCTGTATTGGTCAGAGAGAGAGACTGGACCCGGACGTGG
>CAUYLG010058631.1:0-78279 GCA_963573385.1 Cacajao melanocephalus
GCCTGTAATCCCAGCTACTCGGAAGGCTGAAGCAAGACAGTCACTTGAACCCAGGAGGTGGAGGTTGCAGTGAGCTGAGATCACGCCATTGCACTCCGGCCTGGGCAACAAGAGCAAACTCCGTCTAAAAAAAAAAAAAAAAAAAAAAAAAAAAAAAAAAAAAAAAAAAAAAAAAAAAAGCCGTGTGCAGTGGCTCACGCCTGTAATCCCAACACTTTGGGAGGCCAAGGTGGGTGGATCACGAGGTCAGGAGTTCAAGACCAGCCTAGCCAAGATGATGAAACCCCATCTCTACTAAAAATACAAAAATTAATCAGGGGTGGTGGTGGGCACCTGTAATCCCAGCTACTTGGGAGGCTGAGGCAGAGAATTGCTTGAACCCAGAAGGTAGAGGTTGCAACGAGCTGAGATCATGCCACTGTATTCCAGCCTGGGTGACAGAGCAAGACTTCGTCTCAAAAAAAAAAAAAAGAAATTAAACAGATTCTCCACCTCTGAAAAGGCTAAAGACTAGTGGAGGCATGGCATAGTACAGTTCATCCCCCTCCTGAACTTTCACTCTGAAGGCCCCATTCTCAGCTGTAGTTACGATAGAGTGCAAGACAAAGCTCCTACTCATAGACCCTGTATACCAAGAGAGGAGACGAATGTTAAACAAATAAATCCTGAATAAACTAGGAAAATCAGAGAGTGCTAAGGGCTAATGCTGTGAATTAAAACAGCGCTGAGATACAGAGACCCTTGGCAGCAACTTTAGATGGGGTGGTCAGGAAAGACCCCTCTGAGTAGGTGACATTTCAGCTGAGATCTGCATGCCAGGGGGAACCACTGGGTTAGTTTCAGTCAATAACTTTAGCTGCTGTAACAAACTCAGCCCAATGCTCAGCAGCTTTACATATGACTGCTTATTTCTTGCTCACTCCAAACCCAATACAGATAGTCCTAGTCAGCAGGTGACCTGCCCTCTAGTGATGTAGGCACTGAGGCTTCCATCATCCACAGGGCCCAGTTCTCTGCTCAGTACTCTGTGTCCAGCCAGTGGGCGTGGGGATGTGAGGAGTTCAGAGGAACTTGCGGAAGGTTTTTTGAGAACCAGGCCCAGAAGAGGCTTATGTCACCTCTTCCCTCAGTCCACTGAGCAGGACTCAAAGCCATACCACCTGCAGAGGAAGAAGTAAAGGAGGAAATGGGCTTTGGTGAACACATAGCAGCTTCTGCCACCCCAGCCTCCCAATGAACAGGGCAGTCTTCCTGACCCAAGAAATATATAACACAAGGAGCCTAATGTGGAAGCAGGTTTGATGTGTCTGAGAGAAAGGATGGACAGCATGACTTCTCACATGTGCAAAGAGACCACAGACATAGGGCCTAGAACATGCAAGCCTTTGAAGTGAATTTGCATTCGATTTCATGTATAATGGGTGGCTGTGGTGGAGTTTGAAACAGAAATATGTGATAATCTGAATTTACAAAGATCAGTCTCTGTTCCGTGTGTAAGGAATATGGGGAAGGGAGATCACCTAGGGGATCTTAGCCACTCTGGCCTACTTGTTCTTTGAACATTCCAATCACACTCTCCACCTCAAAGCCTTTGCCCTTCCGTGTCCTCTGCCTGGTACACTCTTCCATCAGATATTGATTTCCTTAGGTCTCTGCTCAATGTGACCTAATGAATAAGGCCTTGCCCATTCACTTGTATAAACCAACATTCCACTACCAGTCAGTGCTCCCCATCGTCCCTTTGCCCCTGCTTCAGTTTTTCCCCATTGCACATGTTGCCCCCTGACACCTGACATATAGGTTTTCCTTGATTATTTGTTCTCTGTCCCCCACCCTCACCCCAGATCTACAGTAGAAGCTCCTTGGAGGTAGGTACTCTGTTGGTTTTGTAGGCGCTCAAATATTTGGTGGAATGAATGAGTGACTGATGACAGTGGTGAGTTCTGGATGGATTTAGGATATATTCTTGAAGAAAAGTTGACAGTGTATGGTGATGGGTCAGATGTGAGTGCAAGGGAAAGAGAAGAGCCATCCTTGGATGTTCCTCGATTTACAACTTGAGTACCTGGGATGAGTGGGAGACAGATGGGGGCACAGTGGGGAGTCGGAGCACTGCTTTGGTCACATTAAATTTGAGATGCCCAGCAGCATCCATATCCAGGTCGACCAGCCTGGACTTCCCAGAGGTATAGATGTGGGAGACACAGACTCATTGGTGACGTCAAAAGCTGGATAACTGGAAGAGTTCTCCAAGGAGCTGAATGAAGATGAAGAAGATCAGAGGGCAAGGACTGAGCTCTAGTGCACTCTGATATTTGAAGTTCAGAAAGAGGAGTTACAGCAGCTGGCCAGCAAGGTGGGAGGAAACCCAGGAGCAGAGAGGAGAAACTGTTGCAGGAGGGAACAGGAACGGGGCCAGATGCTGCTGGGCGGCCGAGTAAGATGAGCAGACAGAGGCGGTGATGCCCTCAGCTGGGCGGGACCGTGGCAGAACTATCCTCCAAGCTACTTTCCCCAGAGTAGTCGGGCGAGGCTGACTCCTGGCTCCCCAGCCTTTTTCTTACATTCCACAGCATCCATGCACACTGGAGATGTTTGTTTTTGGTCTCGTTTTCCAAAGGGTAGGCTGAGAGCAAATGCTTATTTCCAACCTTGAAAGGTTTGTAAGAATGTGCAAATCTAGATGTGAGAGGGAGTTCAAAGACAAAACCAAAGGCAGAGGAGTTGGACTTAGAAAATTCCCCACTCTGTGGGCAAAAGGAATGGTAGTTGTGGGAAGGCAACATTTTCCCACACTCGAGGCATTTTAAAATTAGGTATGCCACCAGCCCTGACTGTGGACAAGACAGCGGAAAAACGCTTGAATGACAGTTAAGGGACTGAGTAGGAAAAAACACACATCGGGTTGCTTCAGTAAGCAATTCATGAAGTGGACAAGCATGTACTGAGCGCCTAGTGAGTATAGTTCAGGAGCACAGGCTCTAGAGCTAAGCAGACCTGCCAGGTTTGATCCTGCCTCTATCATTTTTAAATAGAGCTGTATTGGGCCCATTCGTCTCCATGCCTCTGCCTCCCCACTTTAAAACTGGAGATAATTACAGTACCTCTTCATGGAGTGAGTAATGTACAAAGGAAATGGAATAATACACTTCACATGCCTAGCCCAGTTGTTTAGGTATTCCATAAGCAATTTGTTAGGTACCCATTATGTGTTTGTCAATGTGATCAGACGCCAGAAATGATGCAGAGAATAACCCTGGTCCCTGAGGAGCCAGCAGCTAAGCAGAGGGTTACATGTTAAGTGAAACGAAATTGTCAGTGATATAGCGTAAGTCTAGTCAGGGAAGGAACTAGGGGAGAAGACTCTGTCTTGGGCAGCAGGTTTAGGAACTAAAGCTTAGTTAAGGCTGCTGTGAAAGAATGTGTTTTCAACATCATCTCTGTTATAGGGCATCTCTCTCATGAGGCCTCACCATTGTGTGTTTCTGAGAGTTGGCTGATTCTGGAGGAGCATAGGGAGGACAAGGCCTTCCCAATACAGACTCTTCATTTCAGTTTGCTACTCATTGTAAAGTCATTGTTTTGGCCAAGCTCTGGAAAATAACCCATGTGATACGTTCCACAAAGTGAGTGCCTAGAAGGTATCTTCTCTCTTGCTGAGAGCTTTCTGGGGAAAAGATGCAGACCATGTGAAGATGACTTGAGCAAAGTACCTTGTTATGGAGTGCTGGACAGACCAGTCTCACACGGTGTGAACCGGAACATACTGTTCTCTGCAGTGAATCTGAGCCTTCAAGATCCAGGTAGGGCATGATTTGGCTAAGACAGGAGTATCACAGTGGAATTTTGTTCAGACTTGACACTCCATTTAAACCAAGAAAACATTGTCTTCTCAAGATAGAACCCGTTTTTGCAAGCTCCTCCTGCAAACCTCCCGAACCAAAAAAAAAAAAGAAAAGAAAAAGAGCATGGTTCTATCAGTAAACTTCACAAACCACAGGCTATTCAAAGTACAGAGAGCTGAAAAAGAAAGGAAGATGCAAATTCTAAAGACATTTCTCTCTCACCCTTTTATCTATTGGCTTCAGTCTCTCAAAAGTGTGAAATGGAAATAATTAGATCATTTTCAGGAGTTCTTTGGATTTTTCAAGAAGATTTTGAAGCTAAGAATCTTCCTTGGTGGCTGGTAACTTTTAAAAACAGAAGGTGGTTTTACTGTACCTCTCAAATCAAAACAGTTCAGGTTCAGGTCAAGAAAAGAGCAACAGAAACATTTGGCTATCCAAGTGTTAAATTTTTCTTTAGTTTTGTCTGCCCCCAAAACACAATTTCATCTCTTTTAACAATTTTAGAAATCATTTTCCTTTGGCAAGTAAAATTTCCACACCCACACTCAGTTTTGCAGGTCAGGTTTTGTTTGGCCCCAAACCCATCTCTTGGCTCTTAGAGAGCAGACTCATGTGATCATTTATTTCTGCAGAGAACACATGCTCATCATCTCCTTCAGACATAATCAGCTTCAGCTTTGTAACTTTATGAACTTGAGAATCAGGGTGTTTGGGGGTTGTTTTTCTGTCTTTAGTCCAAGAAATGTCAAAGCTTTCTATTTTGGATCACCCAGTAACCCAGATCCTAAGATCCTGGAAACTCACAGAACTATGTTTTTTAAGAAGACTATCTTTCTTAACATTGCAAGTCATCACGACTTTTATGATCTTCTACTTTGTGCTGACTTGCCAGGTGTTTGAAGAGCAAACCTAAGTAATTAAGTAAGAAGCCTAGCCTAGAAAAACCACCTCTTCAGAAAGAGGAACTCAGCAGTGTCCCGTGGTGACCTTGATCTGGTGTGCAGCAGAGAAGGAAGGCAATCAGCCAGGCTGTTGCAGAGTTTTCAGATACAACTTTGGCTTGCGTGTCACACCATCCCATCTCTAACTCCCTGAAGAGGTTTCTCTTCTTGCCATGAGCGTGTTAAGCAGTGTGGGGGCTGGGGAACTAAAGAAGGTTGATCTCTCTAGACACTTCTAGGGAAGTGAGATTTCAGAATGTGATCAGGAACAGATTAACTCCTTCCAAGCATATCTTTAGGTTTCATCCCCATTTGGACAAATGAAAATCACCCCTCAGTTGTTTAACAAAGGAGTTTCTAATCTTTAAAACAGACGGCTGACCCTGCTTCTCTGAGTGGGTTTGGAACTTGAAGGCATGTGGTGTCATGGAAGCGCAGCTGTGTACACATTAGCGGGGAGGAGGTTATCAGACTGGAAGGTTACTACTCCCCTTTGCCAGCTCCTGTTTATCCCTGTATTATTGGAATTTTGCTGAACGGCACACCAAAGCCATTCTGATTGCCAGAGCTTGGCAAAGAAAGAATGTAAAGGAATGAAAGCTATTTTCAGGCACTTTTGGTATTATCACCTCCAGGAAGCACCAGGCAGCTGATTATACATAGTTACTGCTAAACAAACCTGATGACTGAAGTGGACCAGTGGTCAGTAGGGAGCTAAAAGGAGCTGCTTTCATCAGTAACATTCCTCTTTCCCTAGGATTTCAGAATGCATGGATAGTGAAGCTGAGACCGTCATGCAGCTCCGAAATGAGCTGAGAGACAAGGAGATGAAGCTGACAGACATCCGCTTAGAAGCTCTCAGTTCTGCCCACCAGCTGGACCAGCTCCGGGAGGCCATGAACAGGATGCAGGTGAGAGCCCAGGAGCGTGGGCTGAGTCCAAGGCTGTCTAGGAAGGGGCTCCCAGAGGCTGCTCTCCGCTAAGCCCCGAGGGCTACATCAGAATCTGGTGGCAGCTCTCGCTTTCCCAGCCTCTATCTCTTTTCAGTCCTTTCCACACGTTGCTCAAAGACCAGTCTTTTGAAAGAATAAGAGAACCTGTGCCCTTCCTTTGCATAAAACTGGTGCCTGTGGCATGCGGTACAGTCTTCTTCACCCGGCCTTCGAGGCCTTCTGCAGGGTCCTTTCCACTGTTAATCCACACCACCCTCCCCAGCCCCTCTTCCTAGAATCTACTCACCAGGCAGATAGAGTCGCTGACTACCCCCTTTGCATCCCTGGGAATTCCTCTTTCATATTCTTCCCTCCACTGGAAATATTCCTTTGCACATCCAAGTTAGACCCTTCCCTTAATGCTCAGCCTGTTGCCTTTCCAAGTCTTACAGCTGAAAGAGTTAGTACCCTCATCTGAATATTCTTGTAGATTTGTTCTTACAGCCCCTCCCACCTTCTGCCATGGAGTGAAGACATTTGGGTCTTCTGGGCTGTTTTTTTGCATACCTTTTTCTGGACATGGCACCAATGCCTTGCACATTGTAGGTTCTTCATGAATATTCATAGAATGAAAGATACCTCTGGAGTCTGCAGGGACCTTAATGGAGTCAGTGTTTCCCAAAGGAGGTTCCCCGAAACACTCGTTCCGTGAGAAGCTCTATGAAAGGAGAGATCCTTGATCAAATATGTTGGAAAATGCTGCACACCATGTGCCTCTGTTTCATTCATGGCGTAGAGGAGCTCATTAAAGGTTCTGAGAAGTCCTGCAGTAAAGAAGCCTGTAAAAGCCAGAGTTGCACAAACCTCTTAGATGATAAGACTCTTTTTCACTTAACGCTCAAGCAGCAGACTCTGGGAAACATTTCAGAGGACTTTTCAAAGGCCTGTTCTCTGAATGGATGGACCTCCCCTGCCCGCATGCCTTGTGTCTACAGCAGGGGCAGCAAACACTGCTGTATCTCTCTGAGGGTGGTGTTTGCCTTGGGTGGGAGACCAACCTGGTTTCTGCAGAGAACTTTCAGATCCTCCTTCAGAAAAATCTTGTTCCTATTACTTCTGCCTACTAAGTAAGCTTCTCCATTACTCTTTGCAGAGTGAAATAGAGAAGCTGAAAGCTGAGAATGACCGGCTGAAGTCAGAGTCTCAAGGCAGTGTCTGCAGCCGGGCTCCTTCGCAAGTGTCCATCTCTGCCTCTCCGAGGCAGTCCATGGGCCTCTCCCAGCACAGCTTGAACCTCACTGAGTCCACCAGCCTGGGTGAGTGGCTCAGAGCGTTTGGGGGCAGGACTGGACCTACAGCTGGCATCCTGATCTCTAAGCGAGAGCCCCAAAATAAGCAGATCAACAGATCAAATGGAGAGGCAACAGGCGTGTGTGCACTTGGGGTGTGTATGTGTCTGGGTGTGAGTCTGCTGCCAACATGAGCCCAGCCGTTAGACTGCTCTCATGCTTTGCTCCAGTGCCCCAAACTCTCCAAGCCCTGAGCTCGGATCCCTTGCCCACCATGCTAAGTTCTGTTTGATCCATTTTAAAAGGCTTACCTGCAAGCTGAATGCTGCACACAAACCCCATAGTAGCAGGTCCCAGTTGGGGCAATGTCTTGGTCTATAATCTTCCTGCCTTCAGGATGGATTCCAGGCTGGTGCAACCATCATTGAACACGATCTAGGTTTTCTTTGTAAGCATATCGAGGCTGATGCTTTTATTTTTTATCCATGATGCTGCTGTTGCTGTTGTTTTGGTTGAGTCTCTCCCTCGCACTTCCATCCGGCAAGGTACATTGTCAGCCTGCTGGTTCCTTGGTTGGTCCACCATTGGTTTCTGTGATTGCATTCTCCATTTTGCCCTCTCCTCTTCCCCTACCCCCCACCCCCTGCACCTGACACTTGTTTGTCCCGCTGCTGTGTGCCACCCAGCAGTGGGGGTGTCAGGAAGCTGGCTTTGCTGTCCCCATGTGCCTAAGGCTGTTGATGTTTTCCATTCGCAGACATGTTGCTGGATGACACTGGTGAATGCTCGGCTCGGAAGGAAGGAGGCAGGCATGTTAAGATAGTTGTCAGCTTTCAGGAGGAAATGAAGTGGAAGGAGGTTAGTTGGATCCCTTTCCCTGCTCTGCCTGTCCCTCCCCCAGGTAGAACTACCTAGCTTAGTGATCTATTCGTAAAATCTATATCACCTCAGAGCCTAAGGTGATTTGGAAATACTACTAACGCTTCTCTTAACTAACCATAATCCCTTGCAGCATTTTGACACAAGTAAAGTGTGTGAACGGCATTTCCCTTTCTTGTGTGTTTGAAAGTCTCAAAGAGCACTAAAAATGGTCCCACATTTCACTTTCATGTAATTAACTAAATACTAACATCCACCAGAAAGGGGTTTTCTGAATGTAATACACTCCCAAAGCACTTTAGAGGCAGCTATGCACATTTAGCATGTAAGATTCAGAAATAAGCTGACCACACGTAGCAGACCAAGAGCACCAGTTTTATCGCTCATCAGTCACTAAGAGTAGACAGCTTGGTAGACCCAAGAGATGGAGGTGTCAAGCCCTGGGAGCATGCAGGTGGCTGAAGATAGAGCTGGTGGGGCATCCTGACTCACCAAGGCTGGGGAATCTTGAGTTTTGCTAGAATGGTTTCTGTTCACTTCCAAAGTCTGGGAACTTCCAGAGTCTACACCACTGCCAGAGACTATTTTCGGGTGGGGGCTCGAGTTGACATTGAAAGTTGAATTTCACTGAGTGATTAAAACCCAGTGATGCTTTGAATGGCTATCTCTCAAATAAATGGGAAAAGACCTCATGAGTCACCATTTCAGGTTCCCTTGGGTTTTTTGTTTGTTGTTTCTTAGTATTTCTAGATAACATGCTATTGTAGTTTCAGACAGCTAGGGAACCCACAGAACAAGGCGTCTGTAGACAGACCTTTCGTAGCCGGGGGATTCTGCTTTGTGGCTGGCTTGCTAGCCTCACTATAGGGGCAAAACCAGGATTTTGGCACTTTGACTAGCATCATCTGGCTTTGAAAGATACAATAAACAGCTCCATTTTCAAAACATAGCTAGTAGAGTGATGGACTATCAGGGGAAAACTCATTCTTACAGTAAGTGCAGGTTACACCTTATGGACTGTTTATTCTAGTGATCAATATGAACTGATAGAGCATACACTTTACAAAAGTTAACAAGTCGCCTTCAGAAGTTATATTGTTCTGGATCAGTACAGCATCCGTTAGGTTGGTTGATCAGAGGTTGTTATCCTCATTATACAATTGAGAAACCCAAGACCCCAAGCATTACTTATTTGAGGCCAAGGGCAAGTCGTGGGGTTGGATCATGTAACTGCAAGATTGGTGCTCTTTCCTCTGCTGATTTTGCTTAGCTGCCATATGTCACCCTCCCACCCACTCTCGTGACTCTACATCCTTATGAGCATGTAAGGTATTTAAAACCCAATAGAATGGCATGTTCTATCAGGCTTTATCAGTGTGATGTCATTAGCTGCCACTATGCATAGCCCTGTGAACAGAGATGCAAAGAGAATTAGGAAAAGATTGTTTTGAGAGTATTCTTCCCAGAGTTTTACTAGTTTTCTGAGTTGCACATGTTTTAAGTTTTAACAAGAAGAAAAACAGTAAATGTTATTTAAAACCAAGAAAGAAGAAAGTAACATGTTCTGTCCTGATAGTGTTTAAGATCTAGTACGGAGATAAACTTGATATGCAAAAATAAGACAAATACCTAAAACTAAATGTAAATAAGTACAGAATATATCATTATATAAGTTATGTGCAGAATCGCTGAAGCAATTTAAGCTCTGAGCCTGATGGGGTTAATCACTGAAGGCTTCCTGGAAGAGGTGAGTTTGTAAGCAAGGTTTGAAAAGAGAGAGGTGGCAGACAGGTGTGGAGAGAGTTCCAGACAAGGAATATGTGATTTATGCACTGTCTGACGCATTTACGTAGCAAAAGGTTCCATATTCCAGAGAAGAAATCCTCTCTTCCTGACTCTTGGACCACTGTGTTAGCAGTAAAGCAGGGAAAGGTATTAAGACTATTACTTCCACCTAAGTTATACCTGGTATTAATACAAATAGGACTTTTATTCCCCTCTCAAATCATTGGCGGAGTTCTAAGGCAACCTGAGTCCTGTGCTGAACTGAGTCAGAAAAGATCCACCTGTTTTTCACCTGTGTACATTTTCTTACCCTTAGGATTCCAGACCACACCTCTTTCTCATTGGCTGCATTGGAGTTAGTGGCAAGACGAAGTGGGATGTGCTCGATGGGGTGGTTAGACGGCTGTTCAAAGTAAGTGTTTCCAGATGGCGGCTACAGCAAAATACCGAACATGGGCAGCTGGGCCTGGGGAGGCAGAGAGAGGTTGATGTCCCGAGCTTGGCCATTTCTCAGACCTGTCCCCTTCTCTACATCTTTATGTTGCTGAAACTTGTTCCCTGGCCCTCAAAGGGATGGAAGGACGATGGTAAGTACACACTGGTGATCAGCCAAATTCTTTCCATCTGCCCTTTGCAGTAGTGGGCCAGCTAGTGAGAGTTATTTGAGCAACTCTTCGATCCTCTCACAGTGAACTTCTAATGTCCAGCTCTCTTTTCGCCTTAGAATTGTGTCCTATACATAATGTTTTAGAGTATGTCATCTGCGGCCAGGGCTCAGACGTCAGATTTCTATCCTTCATTTTGGGGGATTTGATCTGACTTGCCCGATATCCTGTGCCAACACTTCAGAGTCTCTGATTTGTGTTACAAGTGACATTAATTTCTGATCGATGGCCAGGCTCAAGGATGTTGCCATACCTATTTCTCCATTCTTTCTAATCACATCATTAGACGGGGCATTTGCCACGGGATCAATAACTAATGAGTACCAAGGTGAACCTTGAAACACAAGGCGATTTGAAAGAAGCTTTTGGTACATGTTTTCTATGGTCCTGAAGTGAGTAAACAACTATAAGTGTTCATTAATCATATTTCCTGTGTAGTCGTAATAGCCCACATTTTTTTATACTAGAGACTATGCCAAGCCCCTTATTTTCTTATTTAAAGGTGAAGAAAGTGAGGCTCAGGTTGGATACTTGTTCAAGGTCATGGATCTAGAATTAGACCACATTGATCTAGTTTAGTTGGTCTGACTTCAAAACCACTTAACTGTTAGGTTGGTGCAAAAGTAATTGCAGATTCTGCCATTAAAACCCAGTGATGCTTTGAATGACTATCTCTTGAATAAATGGGAAAAGACCTCATGGGTCACCTCATGAGTCGTTTAAAGTAATGGCAAAAACCGCAATTACTTTTGCACCAACCTGGTAGTACACTGTAGTTTCTTTCTAACAGCTAGATCCAGGTAGCCTCATACAGAGAAAATTCTGTTTTTTGACTGGAGACTGTTCCCCATCCTGGCAAGCCAGACTGTAGAAATGAGACCAGAAAAGACATATGAATGTTTTACACTGGACCAATTCTCCTACCTAGGCCAAAACCTTATCTCTGCTGATGGGCAGTTGGGACATTTTTGGATTAGAATAGCAGTTTGGGCTGAAAAGAGGCACATTGGCATCATAGTAAGTGAGGAAATGAGACCATTCAAGGCCTGTTACTGGGATTCCACCTAAGTCATCATGCAGTCACCTCCTGGTACATGAACCTTAGTTCTACATTTACTAACTGAAAACCTTTTGTTCACTCAACCAAGAGGGAACACTTTCCAAATTAAACACACATTTTCCTTCTAAAAGATCTAGAGCTGATTTTTTTCTAGCAGCCTGCATTTTAATCTCTTTGTATGATCTTTGAGCCAAAAGAAGGGGATGGAAGAGAGATTTCCTGTCCAAATTACTTTTTCGTGAATTTTCCAGCACCATTCACAGGCCCTGATGTCTTCAAGACTTCGGCGGAACTTAGGAAAAGCAGCCTAGCTTTTCCGTGCTTGGTTCATCCAGACTAAACGTTCACGATCTTGTTAGGAGTTTTTTTTTTTTTTTTTCCATTCCTAACCAAATAAATCTGTATTTTAAGAGGCCTGTGGTACTAGGGCATTATCCTCATAGAAAATCAGTTCTCCCCCTCATCCCACAGCTCAGTTTCAACTCAGACATCTGAGAAAGAAGAGAAGATGATCATAAATCACCCAATGAAAACATGAGTCATGGGCAGATTTTAGCCGCATCTTTGATGGGGTCTTTATTTTTTTTATTTTTTCCAGGAATACATTATTCATGTTGACCCAGTGAGTCAGCTAGGGCTGAATTCAGACAGCGTTCTTGGCTACAGCATTGGAGAAATCAAGCGTAGCAACACTTCCGAAACACCGGAGCTGCTTCCTTGTGGCTATCTGGTTGGAGAGAACACAACCATCACGGTGACTGTCAAAGGTAATTGAGCTCGCTGCAGAGTTTCAGGAATTGCCATTTTCATTTTGTGACTTGGCATAGGCACTTGTGGTCACAGTTTTGTTTGCACATGTTTGCGGGCTGCTTTTCTCCCTTACACCGCAGTTACTCTTACCTATGCAAGTTGAACAGTCTTTTGCTTTTTCAAGCACCTTAGGAAACAAAATAATTTTAGTTTACTGCTGCAGTTATCTAACAAAAGAACCCATTAGCCTTATGACTCTGAGATGATGGAATCTTTATAACCCTGTTGAAACAGGGCTTTACCGATACTGATGAATTACTCTTGCCAGCAAGCTTTGGACACCGTCCCATTCTACAGATGGGAAAACCACTACTTGCTGTAGGCTATAGGAGTCACCCTAAGCATCCTGATGAAACTGCTGAAGCTTGTGCCCACGCAGGATGCTGCTAGAGCTTCCAGTTTCTCATTACCTAGCAATATTAAGCCCCAGGCCAGTGCATTCCTTAGAACTCTAGGCCCACAAAGTTCACTATGGTTAAAAAAAAAAAAAAGGCTTCACAGCCAAGCAATTCTGGGAAACTACATCATTATCCCCACTTGTGTTTTGAGGGACAAGAGTGCACTGGTACATCAAAGGCTCTGTCATTCAGTGTCCTAACTCCTGCTGGTAAAAAGTCTGTTTAATCCAGTCTGTCCCAAATTCATTTGTTTGTAAAACCTGACCATTTCCTATATGTTATGGACCACCTGAATATAGACTTTCATCAGTACTGTACTAGGCTCAGTCTTTGTGCTGTTCCATTTCTTTCTTCCCTGAAAGGCACTGCTTCTGACTGCAGTTTTGCAGTCGTTTGATGCAAGGTGTATTTCCTGGATGGTAGAGTTTCCACAAGCACCCCACCATTTTCCATCAGCAGGAATTAAGATCTTGCTCTGCAGGTGGCAAGTGGTACATATTGCTTGAGCCTCACACAGCCTTCTTCCGCTGGCAAGTGAAATTCCACAATTGTGCTCTTGGACTATAAATGACAGAAACCGACTCAAAAATAGCGATAGCAGAAAAGGAAATGTATGGGCTCCTGGCCCTGGGCAATCCAGGAGTACACTTTAAGCACGGCTGGATCCAGGTGCTCAGACAGTGAATCAGGACCAGACCTGCCTCAGCTTTGCCCATCACAGGCTGTGCTTATTTATTGAGCTCTTTGAACATGGTTGATGAAATGGCCCCTGGTAGCCCAATTCCTTCTTCTAGCTTAGGAACCTGAAGGAAAGAGGTATTTTTGGGAAAATGTAACAGAAAATTCCTAAGGATGACTCTGGCCCACTGTAAATCAAATGCCCATCGCTGAGTTGGTCCTTATGACCAGGGAGAGGATTTGTCTGACTGGCCACAAGCCCATCCCTTTGGGTGGATGGAGGAGCTGGATCAGTTCCACTTGAACTGCCAGGAATGAGCTCCCATAAGAAAGAAGAGCTCCACCATGAGGGGAAGCAGGAAGGGGCACCAGGCACACTGGAGCAATCATCCTTAACAAAAACTCTTTAAGGAGAGCCCTTTCCGTCCTGGGTTCAAATTGCGTTTCATCCCTCCTGCCAAGCACGCATTGTTCACTTGCTGGTTTTACAGGTGAGCATTGCAAAGCACTGAGGGGTAAAAGGAATGGCCTATTGCTGAGACCAGACCAAGCCTCTCTAGAACATGACAAGATTACCTACCTCTAGTGGAGCGTGCCACCCCTCCGTGCAGCCTGATCCGTCAGCACATCAAGTTTTAGCTCCTCGAGGGATCAGCTCAGGTTTTTCAGTGATACCTGACTCTTCTCTTTCCTAGAGTGCTTAAAACTTTTGCCTTCAAGGCACTAAAACCACTCGAGGATTTGAGCTGAAAGAGTTGCCTGAGAGTCAGTGATTCACTTCAGTGGTACCAGGGGAAGGGGGTTTGACTTTGCATTTCCTGAAGTGAGCTCATCAGCAAAATAGTCACTCCCTGTGGGGTTTATGGCAGAAGACTGAAACAGAGCAGTGTATGTTCAGAGGGGCATTCTAGTGGGTTTTTCCTGTGTTATTATTATTATTATCAGGTTTAGACTAGAGGCCCTACACTCCATACTTTGCATTGAGGTTTGAGCAAGTATATGCTACATTGAGCTCAGTAGAAGGAAACTCTTAGGCTTGTCCCTAGTAGACAAGGCATCTGGGGGTCTTTGTCCCATTCATTCTGAAGGAATCACTGCATTAGGGGTTACTTGATTAGGGGAAGTCTAGAAACAAACATAATACATTGGGGGAATCTGCCAGCAGTGAATGAGTATGTCGAAGGAAGATGCTATTTTTTTTTTTTTAATGAAGTTTCTTTTTCTCTTTTTGCCTGGGCTAGAGTGTGATGGCACAATTGTGGCTTACTGCACCTCTGCCTCCCAGGTTCAAGTGATTCTCCTGCCTCAGCCTCCTGAGTAGCTGGGATTACAGGTGCACACCACCATGCCCGGCTAATTTTATATTTTTAGTAGAGACAGGGTTTCACCATGTTGGCCAGGCTGGTCTCAAAGTCCTGACCTCAGGTGATCCACCTGCCTTGGCCTCCCAAAGTGCTGGCATTACAAGTGTGAGCCACCACACAGGCCTGGAAAATGCTATTATAAAACAGTAGATACTCTTCAGTTGACTTTTTACTAATTCTGCTGGTTTCTTGAGTCCCAATTGACAGCATTTCAGGCCAGGTCTGCCAGTATTCACATTCCAGAATCCAATGATCTAGCCTTAGTCTTTAAACAATAACCTGAGATTCTGGACAGCTAACCTTGGAAGGATCTTCTCTTAGAGACAGTTATCTAAAATATACCTCTTGTGAAGCCAACGATCCTGATTAATGACATTGTCCCAGGTAGGAAAAGGGAAGGGTAAGTTTCCACTTGATGTTGCTAAGGACCAAGAGTCCCAGTTCACAGCATTTCAGGCCAGGTCTGCCAGTATTCACATTCCAGAATCCAATGATCTAGCCTTGCATTCTTCCTCCTTTTAAAGATAGAAGTACTGTTGCCTTCATGGCACATCTTAGTGTGGATAACCGTGGTACCTGGCATGTGGGAGGGTGCAGGGTGAACAGGCAGCCTCGGAGTGACAGACAAGTGACAGAAAAGACTCAGGTTTGGTTTGGGCAGATGCCATAGGTATAGTGTACATAGCATATGCATAGTAAATATATATATAGTAGGAGTGTTTGTGTGTGTGTAGTAAGTATAGTAAATCCAAGCAGGCAAATAGAGCCCAGAGCCTTATGAATTCTGCAGAGGACAGATGGGGACTAAGAGCCCAAATGTTCAAGGTGAGTTTGAATCTGGGAAGTTAGCCGAGACAGGGGACAGATGCACATGGCGTTGACGAACAGGGAGGTGACTTCCTACAGCAGCAGCAGTTTGCCCTCAGCCTCCACTGTCCCTGGGTGTGCAGGCGTTTCAGGTGAGTGGACTGCCAAGGAAAGGTATGGCCTCAGGTGTTGGCAGTCTCAGTTAGGCAAGCACAGAGAGCCACCTTTTCTACAGGGTTTCAGACACTTCCTATCTCTCTCAAATGCAGGGCTTGCAGAAAACAGCCTGGACTCACTGGTGTTTGAGTCCTTGATCCCCAAGTCCATCCTGCAGCGCTACGTCTCCCTGCTGATAGAGCACCGTCGGATCATTCTCTCTGGCCCCAGTGGCACTGGGAAAACCTACCTGGCCAACCGGCTGTCCGAGTACATGGTGCTTCGAGAGGGACGGGAGTTGACGGATGGGGTCATCGCCACCTTTAACGTGGACCATAAGTCCAGCAAGGTGAGGAGGTCATTCTGAGTCTGCTGTATTTTTTGGTCCTTTCAAAACCGATGATATCACCACTAGCCTGATGGGAAAGCAGCATTTCCTATCAGCTCTCCTTGGGTGGTTTTAGAAAGCCACGTGAAAGAGGTTTGGAGGGGGCTAACAGAAGGAAGGCTCCACTCTGATCCTCCCAGCAAGAAACTCCATCTATGTTTAAGTCGATTGAGCTCATTTACGATGCTCAGTGCTAGTAGTTCTTTAATGCTATCCAAGATACATCTATTGCAATTTACCAAAAATTTATCATGTGCATACTGGGTGTTGCTGTTTTTCCAAAATATTTTGTGGAACAACAATGACGATAAGACCAGAAACAAAAATAACAATGATAAAAATAATAGAAACCTACATTTATGGACTGCTTGCCCCATGACCAGCAAACACCTTCTCACAGCAATACTTTCAAGAGGGTAGTTGTCACTATCCCCATTCTGCAGAGAAGGAAACAGAGGCTTGAAACAAATCGGTCCTGCACCTGCGACCACTCAGATGGTACTAACTGGTAGAGAACTGAAGCTCCAGTCAGTCTCCAGAGCCCTGTGGCCACAACAGGTTGGATCCTGTTCACAGTGAGCAATGGAAACCTGTTTGCAGGCTGACCTAGTCCCAGCCGAGAGTTGGAAAGTGCGTTCTCAGACCTGTTCATTCATGCATATGGTGCACTGATGGATCATTCACTCTAGCTGGCCCTATTCAAAGGGGCCAGAGGATCAAAGGTGGATTGGAAATGACTCCTTTGCCTTAAGGATCACCTAGTGTGCTTGAAGATACAGGTTCCTGCACCTCAATTCTTGATGATCTATTTCATTAGGTTGTTTGAGGCTGGGCATCTGCACCATTCACAAGTTCCCTGAGTACCTTGATGTCGGTATGGGATAAGAGAGAAATACCCAGAGCCCCTCTGTTGAGAGCCTTTGTGTGAGTTAGGGAACTTCTCCTGGGACCAGTAAGTGAAGGCTCCCCAGGAAGGGAGAGCCACATGCCTGGGGCCTAGAGCTCATGGTGAAGAGGGACTAAAAGAACTAGCCACTTTAAAAGGTGGGCTTTTTCTATTGCTAACAAGCCATATTTTGACTTAAAATGGAGGCCCAGGGTGGGCGGGTGCTGGTAGGAGGTGGAGAAAATGTTACCCCCAAGCAAGCAGGCTAGCATCTAAGACAGGCCAGTGTGGTGAGGACACAGACTGGGGCAGGTACCCAAGTCTGATCCATGCCCACTGCTTGCCCACTGGACACTCAGGCGAGGCACCTGATCGGAGCATGCCTCAGCTTCTCCATCTGTGAAATGGAAGCAATCATAGTACTTACCTCCTAGGTTATTGTGGGGCTACAGAAGGTCCTGTGTGTAAGGCTCGTAAAGGCCCGCCTGGCTCTAAGCGATACCAGCTCTCATGATGATGACAGTAACGGCAGGCGGGCATCCTGGGTTCCCTGCCAGGTCCTTACCTTGCTGTTTCAGCCTTTCTCCCTAATGTGCCATTATTCTTCCTCTTCCATTTTTGACATGCATCCCTTACACCAGGCATGCAGGGCTGTTCTAATCCCTGCTGAGCCAATGCCCCACCCATTCTCTAGGGTAAAATGCAAAGCCTGCCCTTTCAGCAGGACTTCCCCAAGCCCAGTGCATGTAGACTCATCTCCCAGCACTACTCAGCATGACTTAAGTGTGTGTCTGGCTCCTCTGCTGCTCTGATGTGTAGAGGGCTTCTGTGTATGTAGCTCTCATGCAGGTGCTATGGAGGTACCAAGACATACAGGAGCCTACCGGGAGGTTGGCATAGTGAGAAATGCCAAGAAAAGTAACAGGCTTTCTAGAGAAAGTGGTCAAACAGTAATAAAAACCATGCCTGGGCATGATAAGAGCACCAGGGTCAAGGTTTTCAGTCATCAGGTAAGTACTGGAAGGCAGGACCCAGGACTTACCCATCCCATGCCCACCCTGCCTCCCCTGAGTGCCAAGCCAATGCCCTGAAATAGGCAGGCACCCAGAATGTGTTCACAGCACAGCATCATGAAGGGCCTTTCCGCCTCCAGTGGCCTAGGTGAGATAAAGACCCTGAGCAGGTGTGTCTTTACTGGGTGCGTTCACCAACTTATTCTCCTTCGGCCCTCCTGGCCACCATAGGAATTGCGCCAGTACCTGTCCAACCTTGCTGACCAGTGCAACAGTGAGAACAACGCTGTGGACATGCCCCTCGTCATCATCCTGGACAACCTACATCATGTGAGCTCTCTGGGCGAGATCTTCAATGGGCTGCTCAACTGCAAGTACCACAAATGGTAAAGGCTGGTTCTGGACCTTGTAGCCCCAGGGAGAGAGGGCTGCCACCTGATAGGACACTGTGCACACAGGTGGCCTGGGGCAGGTGTGGGAGTGAAGCTGTGTACGTGCATAGGGTTGGGAGGGGCGGCAGCTAGCCATCCACCGGCCTAGAGCCACAGGGCCACTGGCCTCTGTGAGCACCTTGTTCTCTAGCTTGGCTTCAACTCAGAGCTTTCTTTTCCTTTATTTTACCCACAGCCCTTACATAATTGGCACAATGAACCAGGCTACCTCTTCGACTCCCAACCTGCAGCTTCATCATAACTTCAGGTAAGTTTTCCCTTCCCTTGTCCAGTTAAACTATGGAATCATAAAGAAGGCAGGCAAGAAGGGGCGAGTAGAGAAGGCTGCGTTGAGTGTCTGCTGTTAGGTATTGCTAAGCATTTTTCTCAGCTGAATTCATTTAATTTTAACTTCAGCCCCAAGTAATTGCATTTAGCACTCTCAGTTTACAAATGGGGAAACTGAGGCCCAGAGACTTAAGTGCCTTGGGTGAGGTCACACACTGGTCAGTGGCAGAGTGGAAACTTGCACTCAGGTCTCTGACTCTGAGTCCCGTCAAAGGGGCAGCTCTGGAAGGGACTGCAGGTGCCCCTGCTGCCCTGCTTGTTACCAGTGGTGTCTCTCGGTCCCAAGTGAACGTGAGCAATGACAGCTTTTACCTAAAATGTCCTCACCTAATGGGGTCTGTAGCGAATCCCAGCTGCTGTGACTCCCCGCTGGCTTGTCTTCCCTACCCCACCACAGCACCATGCTGGTCCTCTCTTGCGGCCAGGGCGTGGGAAGGACTGTTCACCTCTGTTGTGCCAGGTTGTATTGCTGCCTGATTGACATTGCCAAGCACCCCTTGCCCCATATTGAATCTCAGTTGACTCCACCTCTCCTACCTGGGCCCTTAGAGGTGGATGTGAAGCTGTCTCCTGGGCTGGGACCCCGCAGCTCATTTCCACTGGCATCTCTGAGGGAGATCTAATGAAAGTGGGTCTGAATGTAATTACCAGAGAAATGTTGACTCCTCTAGCACACTGAGAGCATGGCTCACCTCTGCGTTTAGGCTGTCCCGGTCTTGTTCGTGCTTTCCCCTAACTATCCCCCAAATCCGTCATCCTTCTCTTCCCCGCATCAGTGCCCCATCATCACCCAGCACACCATTGCCGTCACCTTCTAACCAGTATATCTGCCTGCGGCTTGCCCCCGCTGCAGGCCATCCTCCACACTGTGGCAGCCCGACCAGAGTGAGCATTCTAGAGTGCACATCTGACCATAGAACTCTCGTGCTTAAAGTTCTTCAGTAGCTCCCTATGGCCTGCAGGATGAAATCCAGACTCCGTGGGTTGGCAGGTCAAGTCTGAACTTCAGCTACACTAAACCTCTGGCAGTTTCTCCAAACACCCATGCTATTTCCCATGCCTTTGCAAATGCTGCAGCATCACCCCACTCCTCACCCCAACACCTGCTCCTGCCTTTCCTTATGTTGCTGCCGATTATCTGTCCAGTCTCAGCCCAGACATCCTCTCCTCTTGGGAGCCTTCCCTGATTCCCTTAGGCTTCATCATATTTCATTTCTCTCTTTGCCTGTCTGCCTCTTCCAACAGATTGTGAGCTCCTGGGGACCAGGACTGTGTCTTAGTCATAGTGATAGCTCCGTAGCCTAGCACAGGGCCTGGCGCCAAGCACAAAAGGCAGTTTATCTCAGTGGTTAAAGCCTAGCCTCAGGAGCCAGGCTTCTTGGTTCTCATCTTAGTTCTTCTATTAACTAGCTGTTTGATCCTGGACAAGTTACATGACCTATCTTTTCCTCACTATTTCTGTCTGTAATACGAGGGTGGTGATAACATCTATGTCAGAGGGTTGCTCTGAGGAACTGTGAGTTAATACATAGTTACAGTGTTTAGAAGAGCGTTTGGTGCATAGCGAATCCAATTTTTGCATTAGCATGTACACCTTCTGTTTCTAACATGCTTTGGTTCCTGAGGTCAGCCATCATTTGGATCACTATCATCATCTTGAAAAGTGTTTCTGACTTCCTCCAGATGGGTGCTTTGTGCCAACCACACGGAGCCTGTGAAGGGTTTCCTTGGCCGGTTCCTGAGGAGGAAGCTCATGGAAACAGAGATCAGTGGGCGGGTGCGGAATATGGAGCTGGTAAAAATCATCGACTGGATTCCCAAGGTCTGGCATCACCTCAACCGCTTCCTGGAGGCTCACAGCTCCTCGGATGTCACCATCGGTGGGTGGGAGACTGGGGGTGGAGGGGCTGGCATCCTCAGGTGCCCATCCTCTGGGCCCTGGCAAGGACAGCACTTTGCAGGCACAGTCAGCAGAAGCTGGACTGTCCATAAAGATAGAAACGGGGGCAGAGGGACAGGCACAGACCAGGTAGACCCCAGACTGTTAGAGGTCTTGCAGAAGAGAGATGTGTTCAGCCTGGCCCGATGTAGAAACTGCTGACTCACTAAAGAGCCCCTCCCTCAGGGTTCCCCCAAGCTGAAGCTACCCTCTGGGATTGGCTTTGCTTGAAATATAAAGTTTTACCATCATTTCTGAAAGCTGGACATTTAGGACAGAGAAAAAAGATCACTAACCATGTCACCATCTTGACATAATTTTAATTTGAACCTATTTCTTCTGTCCTTGTTCATACATATATGCTTTATATAGTGGCAATCATAGCATACATAGAATATGTTCCTTTTGGCTAGGCAAGGTGGCTCATGCCTGTAATCTCAGCACTGTGGGAGGCCGAGGCAGGTGGATCACCTGAGGTCAAGAGTTCGAGACCAGCCTGGCCAACATGGTGAAACCCTGTCTCTATTAAAAATACAAATAATTAGCCAAGTGTGGTAGCATGTGCCTCTACTCCCTGCTACTCAGAAGACTAAGGCAGGAGAATCGCTAGAATCTAGGAGACGGAGGCTACAGTGAGCCAAGATAGCACCACTGTACTCCAGCCTGGGCAATAGAGCAAGACCCTGTCTCAAAAAAAAAATGCTTTTTCATTTAGCATTATGAATTCATTTCATTAGCATTAGCATTTCATTAGCATTAGCAAATTCATTTCATTAGCATTATGAATTCATTTCATTAGCATTAGCATATGAGATAATGCTAAATGTTTTTTGTTCGTTTGTTTTTTGAGACAATGGTTCGCTTTTGTTGCCCAGGCTGAAGTGCAGTGGCAAAATCTCAGCTCCCAGGTTCAAGCGATTCTCCTACCTCAGCCTCCTGAGTAGCTGGGACTACAGGCACCTGCCACCATACCCAGCTAATTTTTTTGTATTTTTTAGTAGATAAGGGGTTTCACCATGTTGGCCAGGCTGGTCTCGAACTCTTGACTTCAGGTGATCCACCTGCCTCGGCCTCTCAAAGTGCTGGGATTACAGGCATGAGCCACCGCGCCCAGCCAATTACTCCATTTTAAAAATTATTTTTAAAAGCTACAAAATGATCAAATGCAGATGTACTACTCTCATTTGCTTAATCATTTCCGTTCTTTTGGGCATGTAGTCATGTGCTTCCATTTTTAAAAATCAAGATTAGTAATGCCACAGTGCACATCTTCCCCATAAAGCCTTTCTTGGAGGAGGGAGACCCCAAGGTGGAATCAGGGATCAGAGCATCCATCTCTGTGCCCACCATACAGGGCTGGTATATCTGCATTCAGGCCTCAGTCCTGCCATCACTCAGAGTGCTCAGGGTCCCTCCTGTAAGGGGTACTCAGACCATAGCTTCCCCTGATGCCCCATTACCCACACCTATTTCAGTGCTAATGTACTTTCGCTGTGATCTCCAGGCCCTCGGCTCTTCCTGTCATGCCCCATCGATGTGGACGGCTCGAGAGTGTGGTTCACCGACTTGTGGAACTACTCCATCATCCCTTATCTCCTGGAAGCCGTCAGAGAAGGACTTCAGGTGAGAAGACACTACCTGCTGGCCTCCTCGAAGTTGAGGGGCACTGTTCTGGCGACCAGATGAGTTGTCTTTATCTCCTCCTCCAGGAATCTGACTGACATGGGGTGACAAACCCTCACCTGGGAGGTCGTCACTGTAGCGCAGCATAGGGACACCTGGCTGCAAGTCCTGGCTCTGCCACCTATTAGTGCTGTGACCCCAGGCAAGCTGGTTAGCCTCTCTGTGCCTCAGAGCCCTCATTGATATCCTGCCACAAAGAGTTTATTGCAAGGATTAAATGAAATTATGGCTATAAAGTGTTCAGCATGGTGAGTGCATGAGGAGTAGAACCATGCACATGTGTAGCACTTCACAGTTTGCAAAATATTCTCCTATCTGCCTTTTGGTTTAAGCCTTGGGTTAGTCCTGGAACTTGGACAGAAATTTAGTTTTCTACTCCATTTTTAAGAGAAAAATTGAGGGTTAAAGAGAATAAATGATGTGCTGTAGGTTATAAAAGGGAAACTTGAAATATCTGGGATTCGAACCCATGCCTTCTGGGTCAAATTCCAGGTTCTTAGCCCTGAAGCTAGTGGCACTCTCTCCCTGACATCAGGACCCCTACCCTCTTAGGTAACTTTGGGGCCCATAAGGCTGCCATGCCAGTTCCTCCTGCCTGGCAGCAGTTGGAAAGCACTAATTTTTTTTTTTTTTTTTTTTTTTAGACAGAGTCTTGTTCTGTCACCCAGACTGGAGTGCAGTGGTGCGATCTTGGCTCACTGCAACCTCCACCTCCTGGGTTCAAGCAGTTCTTGTGCCTCAGCCTCCCAAGCAGCTAGAATTACAGACATGCGCTACCACACCTGGCTTTTTTTTATTATTATTATTTTAGTAGAGATGGGGTTTTACCATGTTGGCCAGGCTGGTCTTGAATTCCTGGCCTCAAGCTATCCACCCACCTCAGCCTCCCAAAGTACTGGGATTACAGGCATGAGCCACTACGCCCTGCCCACAAAGCACAAATTCTTTACTTCTCACTTAACCCAGGGTTTAGAAGCTTGCCATTAATTTAGAACTTGGGGTAGTTTTATTGTTGAGCCTGGAGGCAGCCTGAGTTCTATAGGCTTTTAACACTCACAGTGAATAATTAGCAGACATCATAGGTGGCTGAATAACCCAGAAACCAGTTTGGTAGCCAGGTTTCCAAGAGCTGCTTTGTTTCCTTGGTACTGGACAGTGGGAGACGCAAGATGCTATTGTAGGCCTGTGGAGGGTGCAGAAACCAGTGTGCACCCACAGACACGTGTGTGACAATGCAAGTTAATGGATGCAGTCAATGTTTGTCATTTCTGTATATTAGACTGAACTGGGTAATATTCCACTATTTTCTGTCTATGATTTATAGCAGCAATGATGGTCTTCAGAGGCATTCAGGACAAAGGGAACTTGGAAAGGAAAATATTTTGCCTCTTGTGACGCATTTCATTAAACTGGAGCATACGTGTCACAAATTCAAGACAGCATATTGAAATACAAGTGTATTGTGAAACCAGAAAAAGAGCAAGAAATTCGGCAATCTTTGGCCAGCCCAAAATCATTAGTTAGAAGTGCTCTGTCAACTGTTGCTTTCATACAAGAAGGCATGAATGATTTTAGATCTTTGCAGTGGAATCTCCCTAGGTAGATGAAGTTACTGGCCTGGGCAAATTGACCATAATTTAATCCTTAATCAGATGAGTTTGTTAGTACCACAGACCCAAACAGCCACCCAGTCATCCCTATACTGGGATCAGTAGAAGCATCTCCTACCTGCTGGATTCTTGCCGTCTCTTTTGTTTCAGAAACCTCTCTCCTCTGTTCTCATTGGTAGCTTCCAGGGAGTATGATATGCCCAGCACCTCTCGGAAACCCAAGCTCCTTTAGAAGAGCAAAGAGAATTGCAGGCAGAGGAGGTGGACTGTTTCCCACTATTCCACCTCGCCTTCTGCCATTTGCTTTCTAGTTACTCCAAATGTGGTCTTCTGGTATAGGAAGGAGAGTGAACCTCAGAGTCACTGGGAAGAACTCATGGGCTCTGCTGAATAAAGGCCTCCCCTCCCCTGGGAGGCATTAACTGAGAAACAGGAGCCTGTCTGTGCTCCAGCCTTGAGCTGCACTTGAGAAAGCCCCTCATTGGTTACCAGTGGTTGGCGGTGCCAGAGCCGTGCTCCTTTGGACCTAAACCTAAAAGAAAGCTTTCTGGGCATGGCTGGGAAGGAACTTCCCTTCCCACTTAGGAGAGGTTGCTGGTAGACCTGATCGTAGAGAAGCATTGGGTATTCTTCCCACCATAAGGAAATGAGGCCCCAGCCATCTGGGGCAGGGAATAAAGACATGCTCCAATCTCAGAACTCACCAGTTCATTGTGAGGCAGGAAACGTCATCACTGCTTTGTGCTTCGAGTTCATTTGAAGGTCAGGCTTTTAAGAGTGCAGAGCAGCAAAGGGAGGCAGCCAGAGTTTGCATCCTACTAAGTGGCTCAAAAGTGAGTTACTGTGCCCCAAACCGTGACCTCACCATCCTCATGAGCCCAGGAGACCGTATATACTGCAGATTCCCGGGGAAGCTTGCTGTGTTCTTCATGCCCCTGGTTTTGAAGGAACATTCGCTGATGTTTTCTGAAGGCTTGCTACTTGCCAGACACCATTAGGGGCCCCACATGCATGATTTCATTTAGTTCTGAGAGCCCAGTGAGTCTCTCACAGATGAGGACACTGAGGAAATGGGCGTTCTTGCCCCTTTCCAAGTCCACTCAGCAAGGTATGGTGGAGTGAGTGTTGACGCCCAGGATTAGCTGGCCTCTTGGCTGCTTCTGCTATTTTCACACTGTCCTAGGGACCCCCATCACACCACTGAGAAGCCTCGGGTGGCTTGGGGAACCAAATACTGAATTTTATAGAATGGAGTTCTCCCTATGATTTCATGTGACAAAATGATTCCTTTACTTAAAAAAAAATTAAAATTCCCTCTTCTTGTTCATGTTACTTTGAGTCCATGCCTACCCTAGGGTCACCTGCTCCTCACCTAACCCGGGGTAAGTGGCTGTGAAGTGAGCACATGGCAGTTCAGAGTGAGTCATCCTTTGGCCCAGGTTCTAGGCTGGTAAGAGTTGGAGTCCCTAGAATGAGTTCTGATGGGGCTGCTGTGTACCAGGAGCGGGAAGGAGGGCTGCTCATGGTAGCACGGATTTGATGCGAACATAAGGAGACCCGCTGTCATTGGGATGAGGATGGCTTCCAGGCAGCCCTTCCCATGGGCACACCCGTGCCAGGAGGAAACATGATGTCGCCCTCTAGTGAACGAAAGGTTGCATTGCAAGTGTGTGTACGTGCAGATACACACGTGGAACCTCTTGGAGGAGCTTCCTGAATGTGTAGCCGATGCATCCTTCTGTGATGTGCACACGCTCCCAGGAGCCCCTTGCATCCCACAGTCAGAAGGCTCACAGTGGCCCATGTTGTAGTTTTCTATGTCTCGGCTCCCTGCTGTCCTGCTCCCATTTTTCCTGACCCAGTGGGGATGCCAGTTTCCTTCCCCTGCCTTGAGGAAAGTGAATGTTCTTCCCTCTGTGTCTGTCTGTCCAGCTGTCTCTGCTGCTGCCTTCGGGGCCTGCAGTGGAGCTGAGGAGCTTTATGATGTTTCCTTTGCTTGCCTCTGTACTTACCCGGCCATTCATCACCCAGACTTCAACATGTTCAGTGACAGTTGAGGAGGCTTGTAAAAATATTTTCTGTTCTTGCAGATGATATTAGCATCTATCTAATATGCATTTGTCTTATGACTCAGTCCTCAGTCCTGCTCCCCTTCAGAGCTGTCACTGGAAACACTTACCAAAGTGTCTAAAGTCTACAGGGTAACTCAGAAGACCTCTCTCTGTGCCCATGGCAGGCCTGGTGCCTGCAGGGAACAGGAACAGTGGCGGATGAGTGTGGGGTCATTTATCAGATTAGCCAGCCTGCTCTGAGACTCTGGGCAGGTCTCCCACCTCTTGGCCTTGGGTTCCCCATCTATAAATTGACAAGTTGGGACTAGAAGAGTGTTTCTTCAGCCTTGTTTCTATGAAACCCAAAAGTTCCCCAGTCTGCTCAGTTGAGGGCAGAAATGAAGAGCAAATGTTTGGAAAGCGTGGTGCTGGATAATCGCTGAGGGCTTGTTCAGCTCCAGGAGCTCTAGCCTCCATGATTCTGCAGCCCTGAGCATTTCCTCATCCAGGCTGTAGGGTGGAGACAGAGCAGTAGCTGTCGCAGAAACAGTAGCCATGAGGGTTTGGTTCAGCCTCATGTGAAGTCTGGCTTGGGAAATGCAGCCCAGTTCCACAGGGAAAGACCTCAGAAGGAGAAACTTCTAAAAACTGCACAAATGTTTCTAATCTGGAGCAGCCTTTTCCGCTCCAAACATCCCACTTTTGTATTCGCTTCTGCCCTGAGACACGTACCCACATACACACAAACACGTGCCTCTCACATGGCTTCTTCCTGCTCACACTATAATTGCCTTTCAAATGCCAGACTGAGCTCCTAGGCCTGAGACTCACTCCTGCCCCAGGTTAGGGAAGACTTAGCACCAGACTGGGCCAGAGCTCGAGAGGGGAGGAGTACTGGTGTCTGGGAAGTCAGTGAGTTATAGGAGGCTGCATGTGTTAAGTAGAGGGGGTGATAGCCACAAATGCAGAGAGATGGGCCCATCTGAGAAGGGGCAGGGTGGGCAGCTTCTCTGACGGAAATCATACCTAGAGGTCCCAGGTGGCACAGACGGTCATGGGAGCATGGGCACCGCCGGAGGGGACAACAAGCCCAGCAGGCTGACATGCCGATATCTAGCCAACAGCCTGCTCCTCGTCTGCCTGCTCTGGGTCTGGCTGAGTCATGTGGCTCTAACTGATAGAATGGTTCAAGGTGGTGTCAGTCAGGAGGGGTGGAGAGCAAAAAGGCCTGGCAAAGAAAGCTGAGGTTCTAGGTTCAAATTAGGCTCTACCCAATCAACTGGCTCTGCTCTTTAGGCCTTGTTTGCCCCATCTGGTAAATGAGGGGGTGGGGCTAGGTGGCCTCAGCTCCTTCCCGTCAGAAAGACGTGGTTTTGTTGGTTCAGAGCTCAGCTCTGCACTGTTGTCAGCACCTTGCTCTCTCTACCCTGTCTACTGCAGGATTCCCAGGAGGGCAGGGGGAGCAGACAGACAGACAGACAGCCGTGGCCACCGTAGAGACACACTGCAGCTGTGGTGGCCCACAGGACTCCTTAGTCTCTGTGTCCTGAGGGACCAAGTGGGCCAAACTAGTGGGCCGTGGCATCGGACACACTTAATTTCCACTCTGGCTTCTCTCCTCCCTGGGCCTGTCTCCTCATCTGTAACTCACGAGTAGTAGTACTTCCTCTTGAGTTGCATGGTAGTCAAGCAAGTTATTTGTAAAGCATTTCTCACAGTATCTGGCACACAGTCAGCTGGAAGATGTGGTGGCATTAAAGGAGAAAGATATAAAGCCTGTACCTAGCTGTGTAACACACAAAGCCTATACCTAGCTATGTAATATACAAACCTTGGGAAGGGGGTCCAGCCTAGGTTCCTGTTCTTTAAAGAATGTAGGTATTGGCTGGGTGGCATGGCTCACACCTGTAATCCCAGCACTTTGGGAGGCTGAGGTGGGCACATCACAAGGTCAAGAGATTGAGACCATCCTGGCCAACATGGTGAAACCCGGTCTCTACTAAAACTACAAAAATTGGCTGGGTGTGGTGGCGTGCGCCTATAGTCCCAGCTACTCGGAGGCTGAGGCAGGAGAATCACTTGAACCCGGGAGGTGGAGGTTGCAGTGAGCCGAGATCGCGCCACTGCACTCCAGCTTGGCGACAGAGCAAGACTCCATCTCAAAAAAAAAAAAAAAAAAAACAACGTATTTCTTGAAATTGCTAATAATGGTCAATAGAATCATTTTACCGTTAAATAATTAAGGCTTAAGAAGAGGAGCTTGGAGGCACGGTGTTAATCTTAGTATACAATTAAGTGATACCATAGTTTATTGTTTTAAGAGCCAATTAGTTATTATGAAATTTTGAGAAATACATGACAAGGGAGAAGCCCTCATAATTTCACTACCTACGTGCAACCTCTGTTAGCAATTTGCTGTTTTGAAAAGAACAGTGCTTCTATATAGGGGCTATGAGAATCAGACCCATTTCAAGAAATGGAGTTTTACTGAGCCAGGACTGGCTCAGCACAGTGGCTCATACCTATAATCCCAGAACTTTGGGAGGCCAAGGCACGAGGATTGTTTGGGCCCAGGAGTTTGAGACCAGCCTGGGCAACACAGGAAGATCCCATCTCTTAAATTTTTTTTTTTTTAATTAGCCAGACTGGTGGCACACAAGTAGTCCCAGCTACTTGGGAGGCTGAGGCAGGAGGATCAGTTGAGCCCAGGAGGTGATCATGCCAGTGTACTCCAGCCTAAGCAACATAGCAAAACCTTGTCTTAATACAAAATAAGAACAAATATTGAGCCAGGGTCATTGTGACCTCTGCCTGCAGTGTTGGTGCCCAGCACCCAAGGTATGGAGGAGGTCTTCTTTGGGTGGATGCACCCAGTGGAGGACTAGAGCTGGCTCTTGAGAGCACCTCTTTCTAACTCCACATCCGGTGACATCACGTCAGTAGTTTGAAATCAGTCACGGTGGGAGTATACCATGGAAGTCGGCAACTGCTTCAAATCAGGTCATTGTTTTTTTCCCCCAGAGCCGGTTTTTCAAATTGGATTACAAAGGCTCAGAGTTTAGGGTCGCATAGTGAGTCTGTGGCAGAGCTGAGACGTAAACCCAGATCAGCCTGACTCCAGAGCCTGTGCTCTTGACCACTGGGTCATGCTGCCTTCAGCCTTAGCACCTCGAGCTGTCTGCATCTTGGATGACTTCCTGAGGATGGAATTCTGGAAGTGCAATGACTCCATTGCGGAATGCATCATGCTGGGTTTAGGGAGTTTTTCAGAAAGCTGCAAAAGTGGGGCTACGAGAGAGATCTTGGCCGCTTCCAGACTGTTCTTTCTTTGCCTGTTTTCAGCTCTATGGAAGGCGTGCCCCCTGGGAGGATCCTGCCAAGTGGGTGATGGACACATATCCATGGGCAGCCAGCCCACAACAGCACGAGTGGCCTCCCCTGCTGCAGTTACGGCCTGAGGATGTCGGCTTCGATGGCTACTCCATGCCTCGGGAGGGATCGACAAGCAAGCAGGTGCCCCCCAGTGATGCTGAAGGTGACCCGCTGGTGAGTCCTCAGACACCAGAGCAGCTCAGCATTCATTGAGCACTTACTGTGTGTTGGGTATGATGCAGAGCCTCTGGAAATACAAAGGTGACTAGACCCTGCCTTGCTTTGGAAGGCTGGACCCAAATGACTGGGCCATTTGGAATATGGCCCCAAGATTAGGGCCATTTTTGCCAATATTTTCTTCCATGGTTTTAGTTTTTCACTAAAGACTTTTCCTCAGAAATGTTTTCTGATACTAGATAAAAGGTTAAGAATTAATTTCTTCCCCCGTTAAATGTTCTTATACCTACTGTCTCTATACAACTCTTTTCCCTCTGTTATGGGATGCCACCTCTATTACCTACTATCCTATTACTTTGATCCCTCCTACCAATAACAGAGCAGAAGAAGAGGTTGCTAAGGACCAGAAACCCAAGTCAAATGATCTGGAGGGTAGGCAGGGAGAGGTTTGAGGGCAGGAGGGACTCACAGAGGGGAGGGGTCCTGAATATGAGTCCCATGGCCATTGAGATGAACCAAGTCCTTAACACCGTTTAAGCTGCTTATTTATTTGGCTGTTGCTAAAACAGTAAAGGTCGTTTAAGAAGCACCCATGCTGGGTGTGGTGGCTTATGGCTGTAGTCCCAGCACTTTTGGTGGCCGAGGTGGGTGGATCGCTTGAGCTCACAAATTTGAAACCAGCCTAGGCAAAGTAACAAAACCTCTTCTCTACAAAAAAATACAAACATTAACTGGGCATGGTGGCATGCGTCTATAGTCCCAGCTACTCAGGAGGCTGAGGTGGGAGGATGGCTTGAGCCGGGGAGGCAGAGTTTACAGTGAGCCAAGATTGTGCCACTGCACTCCAACCTGGTTGATAGAACCAGACCTTGTCTCAAACAAACAAACAAAAGAAACACCCAGGCCAATAACAATAGCGTTTCTGATTAATTGTAGTGTTCTACCAGTATAAGACCCATACAAAGTCATACTGCTAAATTAGACCTAACAAAGCAAAAGTCCTATCAAATATACCAAAACCTTCCATGGTTAAAGGACTATTATCAGGCCTTAAATTTAGCCGCAAGCTTTTTTGGCAGGCATGGTAAAAAGAAAATACAATACAGAATATTATTTGCATTACCTAATGAAAAAAAATATTTATGAGATGTAGCAGGATTAGAAGACAACTGATTTGCTGTTCTATTCCTAGCAGCTAATTAATTCCCTAGATTAAAAAAAAAAATAGGTGATTCAGGTTGCCTGCCATCCTGCTGTTTGGTGGAATGCAGCTGTGGTTCTGTTGAAGATTGTAATGGGACCAGTATTTTTTGAGGATTTATTATTTGTGTTGCCATGCACAACCTAGTTTGCAATATTTATAACAGTGGTCTTACAGAGGAAAGAAGCATTCCTTAAACAGCCATTTGCAACATTAACCATTGCTGAAAGCCAAGGCCACGGAGGTATTTTTTTGTGGGGGCAAACTCATGAGGTCTTACATAGAAAATAGAATTGCGTATATCGAGAGGAAAGAATGGCCAGCCTATCCCTAAACAATCTTTTCCGAGTTGGTAAGATTTGTATCACTGGTTGGACACAGAAGGTACATAGGTAAGACCCAAGATTCTTGGAATTCTGGAAACAGAATTCTCCTTCCAACCCCAGGCCCCCAGAAGTGAGCTGTGCAGTCCAGCCACTTCTATTACCAAGTTAGATACCTGGTATGTCTCCCCAGTTCTGCTCTTTCTGCCCAGGGCCATGTGTCTCTATTATCATAGCTCTCTTATGTGTTAATCCTTCTCACTCATGAGACTGAGACCTTCATGAGAACAAGATTTACTGGTTTTTGTTCCAGAACCATATACTGTGGACATACTGGGAGTGTTTAACGAGTGAATAAGTAACCTCAGTTGCCAAGGATTGTCCATTACACTTCAGCTCTGCCTCCTCCCTGGTTATGGCTATGCAGATGGACATCAGATGATGGTACTTCTGCAACCTGGCTCAACTGGGTAGACTGCAAAGCATCCTGAGGGGCAGCTGGATATACACCCAGCTGCACCACATCTTGACCTTAACTCAGAGAGGCCCCATCTTCCTGACTTATTTGCTATATAAAATATAAAATACATACAGACAATTTATAGTTATAAATAAAACTAGTTTTTATTCCCTCTGCCCACTCCCAAACAAATGACTCATAGAATGTAAACAAGGGCAGATTCAAGAACACCGTCTCTAAACCCTTGTCTTTAAGTTAGACGATGATGAGGACAGATAACATTTATTAAGCACTTACTATATGCCAGGCCAGCCCCTCTTCTAATGGTTTAATACACATTGTATCATTTTATGCCCTGCTTCAACCCTATGAGAAGTGTTACCATTCTCCCCATTCCACAGATGACAAACTAGTGGCTCAGATACCTTAGGTAACTTGCCCAGAGATTCCTGAATCATAAGCCAGCGCTCCCTGCAGTCGGAGGCTCTGCTTATAACTGTGCTCCCCCTCCCCTCCCTGCCATGGCTTCCATAGGAGCTGGAGCACAGTTGGCTCCAGTCTGGCCTGGCCAGAGCCAGGAGAAGAGATGGGTTTGTCGAAATGGGAGGGGGTCTGTGTGCTTCGGATGTCAGTGATGCTGACGCCCATGTTCCAGAAGCAGGGATGCTCAGCTGCATCTTCATGCAGGCTGAGGGCTATGCCTAAAAGGTGTGCCCTCCTAAATAAAAAATAAATAGAATTTTTCTAGAGAGCATCATTTTGTTTTCAGTGCTCTACATAGATTAATTCAATTGACACCATAACATTATAGGGCAGGTACTATTATTATTCACATTGGACCAGTAAAGAAACAAGTATAAAGAGGTTAAGTGTCCAAAGTCATGCAGCTAGTAATTGGTGAAGTGGGATTTGAACCCTGGAAGCCTGGCCCAAAGTCCATGTTCTTGTCCGTCATCTCCACTGTGAGATACTATCCCAGGTGAGTCTGGAGGAGGTGGCACGACCTTCTAGAAGGCCAGGGTGGGCAGCTAACTAGACAGAAAGCAGCTCATGCTTCTCCACTCTTCCCCTAGATGAACATGCTGATGAGGCTTCAGGAGGCAGCCAACTACTCCAGCCCCCAGAGCTATGACAGCGACTCCAACAGCAACAGCCATCACGATGACATCTTGGACTCCTCTTTGGAGTCCACTCTGTGACAAGGGCCCGGTCGTGGAGCCCAGCACCCTCCTCTTCTCCTTGCCCCATTCCACCTGCATCCCCCACATCATCCTGAAGATGACTTCCTGAGCCAGCCCCCAGCCGCAGCCTTAGAGCTGCGGGAACACCAAGACCCCTCGTCCTTCAGCCTCGACCTGGGTGCAGGCATCCCAGGTCAGCTGCCCGCGGACCGCTTCCTTTCACAGCGAGAACTGCACTACCTTCTGTTGTACTTTAATTATTGTTTTGCCTTGTTGCTGTGACCTCCCTAAGACACTGAAGATACTTCTCGGGAAAGGATCATCGCCGTTGAAATGAAAAGAGAGAAAGAAAGAATAGAACCCACATGAAGCTCTGAAACCAAACAGCATCCTGCCCGGAGCTTCCCAGAGACAGAAGAGACTGGAGCAAAGTTGGAAACACAGAAGCACGGCTTCCCCTCAGCACAGACCCTCCAGACAGGGTCTCAGAGCCACGCCACCCGCCCTCCCACGCAGCCGGCCGCAGGGAGAACTGGTGCTAACTAGGGTGCTTGCTTTGATCATGTTCAATGCACTGCAGAGCTCCAACACAGGGAAACCTTAGGAGAAAATAAACCGCGCTTTCATGTTTTTTAAATGGTGCTTTCCTTACCCGAGAGGTATTTTGCCTGTTCTAATCCAACCCCCCCATTCAGGTCCATCAGCCTCCGATTAATCCGTGAGAGTGAGTGAAGGAGCAAGAATGTGAGAGAGTAGATGTGGCTGTCGACACAGAACAGCATGTGTCTGTTTCCTTCTGATATATGAATGAATCAGGTTTTTTTTTCTGCAAACACTGTGTATAGTGAGACTTGTTCTACTTTGGAGAACTGATTACCTTTTGAAAATGAGGTTGAGTTTCTCCCTTTCTGATGCATTGATTTTTTTGAAGATTTTTTTTTCTCCTTCCCCTCTTGGTCAGAGTCAATCCTTTGGTGAAAGTAAGAACCGCAGGAGCTGAGTTTTGGTTTGGTCCTGCTCAGTTTTGGTTTTTCGTTGTCCATCCTCACAGTCCTACACCCTCGCCGCCTCCTGCTAGGGCTGGGGGCATCTGTGCCCTTTAAAATGGATGAGGACCCGGTCTTCGACATGTGGGTGAGCCATGGACCTTGTCTTCCCTTCTCGTCCTTGAGGGTTTAGAACACACACCGACACCTCAAGCGTCCCCGCCCCAGCTTCCAGTGGGGTGATGAGGTCACCCCGCAAAAGACTTGCACTTTCCTCAGAACCAACATGACGCAGCTCAACAAGGGTGAGGGGTCACCCCCTCCCAGAAGCCCCGTCTGGACGAGCCTTGCCTGACCTCTTCGGTGCTGACCTTCCCAAAGTGATGCCTTACTGGTTTTGTACTAACTGTGTTCATTTTACATACGTGTCGTGCCTGCCTGGGGTTTGTTTTTTTGTCGTTGTTTTCCCCATTGAAACAAACAGGGCTAAAAAGTCATCTATTCATTAGGAGAACTCAAGTTGCTGTGACTTTTCTCATCCAAAAGACTCATTTGTGTGGATGCGTGACCATGGGAAAAAGAAAAAAAAAATCCATTTTTTTAGGTTCTTATCAGTCTCCAGCTGACAACCTGACTGGACAGTGATCTGTCTCGTGCAGGAGAAGGCAAAGTTTCTACAAGTCTGGGTGACCTTGCTGATACTTGCTCCAGTAGAAACCCAGTCTGCTGTGTTTTCAACGTACTGGTATTTTCGTTACAAAGTATGGTAAATTTTTGAGTTGTTTGTTTCTGTTTTATAAACAGAATCTTTATTGGACACCAGTGAGAGTGTCCATGTTTTAATGATCAGGGTTTTTTATTCCATCTTTTGCATTTCTATTTCTGAAGGTTTGTCTCTTGGCATCTTTTCTTAGTTTCTTACCATAAGAGTTCAACCCGAAACTGCTCACTTCGCATTGGGTGACATGTTCTTCCTCTTTGAAAAGAAAAGGGGAATGTGTCCCACTAACTGATGAAAGAAAAACCTTTCAACACTATCCCTGCTTTAATCTCAGCAAACTGAGGCTATTCTGCTTAGCCTTCGTTGGTCATCTGGGTGTGTGTCTTGTTCTCTTTTTGTTCTTAATAAAACTTTCAAACCATATATTTAGCCTGTGACCAGGGGGCCAAACCCTAAGACTTCTGGTAACCCTGAAGGGTGGCCCTCCTTAGACCATTTATCTCCCAGCAATGACACTATACTCTCGTACTGTGAATTTGGGAGGAGGTCAAGTTGACGTCTCCTCGTGGGCAGTTTTCCAATCACCTTGTGAGTAGACACCTGCCAATATTGTTTGAAACCTTTTTAATATGACATCCTCTCTTGTCATGCATTCTCTTCTCCCCTCTCCCACAGACTTCCCTCCCACTGGGTCCAGGTTCAGATCCAAGACTTCTGTACCTGGTGCTGCCTGACTGGTGAACATTGACTTCAAGTAGCATAGCCCTTGTGTGATTCACAACTCCGTGTCCTTCCTAAAGTTTCGGGAAGCAGGGTTGTCTAATATGCACATTTCTTATTTTGGTCATATTTTTACTTTAGTGTCACTCACCTTGGACAAAGTGACTTTGTACTCATTTAGGGCTCTATCGGAAATGCTTCCATTTTGCCTTTTTCTACAGTTAGGCCAATTTTGAAATGTATAAATTCTATGCAACATTTATGTTGAGTTACCAATGGAAGCCAAACGTTCTCTTCCCAAACTGCCAAGAATGATACAGGCCATAAATGAGATGGGAATACCTTTTAAGATTCGTTGGGGGTGGGGTGGGAGTGGGACGGGAACAAGACTTGCCTAGACCTTCGTTGTATCTTGGGGACTTTTACTTTGTTGTTTGATGCTTACACTTCAAAATTCTCTGTATTCAAAGTTGATTGTGGCGAATCTACTTCAAAAAGGAAAGATAATCCAACTTTGTGGATACTGAATGGAAGGTTTGCTGTTCTGATCTAGTTTCCAGTGGAGCAGTTTATGAAATATGTTCTATAAGATGTACATTTTTTCATTGTAACATAGAAATTGTAAATAATTGATTAAAGTGCTGCATTTTGATGAATTTTTTCTAGCCATTTTTAAAGAGAAAACTAGGAATTGAGTATTTTGTGTACGGTATGTTTCCATCCTCCCTCCCCTCCTTCCTCCCCTCCTCTCTCTCTCTCTCTCCCACCTATTTAATTTTCATTTGTCATGAGGTTTTTGGATTTGCCAATGATCTGCTGGACATCATGCCCCATGTCATAGAGAATAAAGCTGATGATTGTACCAGTCTTAAATTATTCATGATTCAATAAAATTGATGCTTATTTATTCAGATTAGTGGTTTGGCTTGTCTGTGCTAGAGCAAGTCCTCATAGGAGTTTAATTTCATGCTAAGAGCAAGTCAGTCTTATCTGGATGTAGCAAACCCAGAGAAAACCCAAAACCTTTGCAAACCTGTCTTGGCCAGTATGCTATTCATATCTCAACTCTTCTCGGTTTCTCAGGTCTTTTTGCCACTCCTGTGGAGCTTGTCAGAACTGTAGAATTTCAGATCCCTTCAGACTTGATGAATCTCCAGGGATCTGGTGGATCCTCAATTTCTCACAAACTCCTAGGCAATGCCAGTGCTCTGGTGCGTGGACTACACATTGAGTGGGAAGCAACATCAGTGTCCAGCCAGCCCCCCAAGTCGACCCTTGACATGAAAAGGATTTTTTTAAATGTATTGAATACCTACTAATTTCCAAATGCTTTCCCAAATACTTAATATAATGTAAAATGATGCCAGAGAGGTATTCTTAATTCCATTTTACAAATGAAAAAACAGAGAAAATGACTTGCCAAGGAACCTATAGCCAAGGAGTTGGAGTTTCAGCCCCATCTTCTGACAGTCGTCATCCCTTGCCAGGCTGCCTTCTCATCTTGGGGGCCTCCTGCCAAATTGCAGCTCACATCCATAGCAGACATAGGCAGTGGGAGATGATATTATATCTTTGCATTCACACTTAATAGCAACAACAAAAAAGGCGTGGCTTGGAGCCCTGTGGGTTCACAGTGAAACTGATCACACATGGCTGGCTCAACTGCTCATAACATGAAATGTCTAACTTTTAACATACAACAGTGGCCTAACCAGGGAGGAGGTAAAGAATCCAGATATTTAGAATGGGCAGTTTTAATCCCTGTCAAAACGATGAAGGAGGGGTGGTACAATGGTTTGACAACTACATGTCCTGAATTCCAAGATTTTCCATGTCCATCATTCTATCCCATTGCTCCATGATATATTCTGATGTTACCTAGGAAGTATGATCAGCATACATAAAGGGCATGGTGGACAGAGGGCTTTTTAAAGAGAAGAGAAGGACTGGGCATGGTGGCTCACGCCTATAATTCCAACACTTTGGGAGGCCAAGGCAGGTGGATTGCCTGAGCTCAGGAGTTCAAGATCAGCCTGGGCAACATGGCAAAACCCCGTCTCTACTAAAAATACAAAAAATTAGCTGGGTGTGCCTGTAATCCCAGCTACTCAGGAGGCCGAGGCACGACAATCGCTTGAACCCAGGAGGTGGAGGTTGCAGTGAGTCAAGATCGCGCCACTGCACTCCCGCCTGGGTGACAGAGCGAGACTCTGTCTCAAAAAAAAAAATTAAAGGTGGGTTGGTTGGGGGAAGGACAGGAACTGTGCATTTACATACTCACTGGGTACCAGACTACAGAAAATTATCTCCATTTTATAGGTGAGAAGACTGAGGCTGAGTAATGTTAAATTACTTAATACGTAGTAGGAATGGAATTATTGGTATATCTGATTCAAAACCCATTCCCTTTCTGCTACACTGAGCTACAATCAGCTTAGGTTAGACTTTGATGGAGGAGTATACATCCCTTCTGCATTAGCTGCTTGTTGCTGTGTAACAGTCCCAAGTTTGACATTTTCCAAC
This sequence comes from Cacajao melanocephalus, assembly GCA_963573385.1. NCBI lineage: Eukaryota > Metazoa > Chordata > Mammalia > Primates > Pitheciidae > Cacajao > Cacajao melanocephalus. The sequence continues at coordinate 37,626 of CAUYLG010058631.1, forward strand.
AGTTTCAGTGGATCAGGTATTCAGGCATGTCTTGTTGGGTACTGTGCCTCAGGGTTTCCCAAAGACCTGTAGTCAACGTGTCTTAAAGTTTGCACTGAAAAAATATTTACAAGCAAGATTATAAGCATCACATTTAATGGTAAGATGTTGAATGGTTTTTCTCGCAGATTAAGAAAAATGTCTCTTACCACCATTGAATATTGTGGTAGGGATCCTAGTCAATACAGAGAAACAAGAAAAATAAATTATGAGAATTGGAAAAGGAAGAAATTCAAGTTTTTATTCATAGATAACACTTTGTACTTAGATTATGCAACAGAATTCACAGATAAGTTACTAGAAATAGTAAGGTTACTAAGTTTTCAAAGTCAGTACACAAAAATCAGCTGAACATCTATATGTAGCCAGAAGTTTTAAAATTTTAAGAATACCAATTTAAGAGCAAAAATATCAAATATGCAGAATAAATGCAATATAAGGTGTGCAAAACTTCGATACAGAAATCTATTAAACATTGTCAAGAGAAATTAAACCCCAAATAAAAGGACAATGTTATGCTTATGAGTTAGAATACGTCCCTGCAAGATGGACTATAGATCTGATGCAATTTCATTTAAAAACCCAACAAGATTTTTATGGAATTGACAAAATGATTCTAAAACTTACATGGAAATGCAACAGGTGAGGCTTAGCCAATGAAGAAGAACAAGAAGACAGAAAATTTTCTACCAGAAATCAAGGCTTATTATAAAGGTCATTAAGACCATGTGGTATTGGTACAAGAATTGACAAATAGTTAAAAAGAACAGGATAGACATCCCTGAAATAAACCCAACACACACTTGCTTTGCTATATGGAATCATGAATAATGTCTCAGGTGAAGAAAGTGTGACAAAGAACACATGACAATCAGATCCACTGGTTTTTACTCTAAAGCTGAAGGTTAGACCGTCCTCCTAAAGGTTAGTATAACTAAGGCACCTGCTCAGGAAAGGCATTTTGTGTTGGAGCACTGTCATTTAGGAAACAGTATAAATGTTCAACCGTCAACCATGATTGATTGGTTGTTGGTTTTTTTTTTGAGGCTGGGTCTGCCCTGTCACCAGGCTTGAGTGCAGTGGCGTGATTATAGCTTACAGCAGCTTCCACCTCCTGGGCTTAAGCGATCCTCCTGCCCCAGCCTCCTGAGTAGCTGGGACCACAGGCAAACACCACCAAACCCAGCTAATTTTTGTTTGTTTTTGAGACCGAGTCTCCCTCTGTCTCCCAGACCGGAGTGCAGTTGCATCATCTTGGCACTGCAACCTCCACCTCCCATGTTCAAGACATTCTCTTGCCTCAGCCTCCTGCGTTGCTGGGATTACAGGTACATGCCACCACACCCAATTAATTTTTTGTATTTTTAGTAGAGATGGGGTTTCACCATATTGGCCAGTCTGGTCTTGAACGACTGACCTCAAGTGACCTGCCTGCGTCAGCCTCCCAAATTGCTGGGATTACAGGTGTGAGCCACCACGTCTGGCCCCAGCTAATTTTTAAAAAATATTTGTGTAGAGATGGGGGTCTCACTATGTTGCCCTGGCTAGTGTCAAACTCCTGGCCTCAAGTGGTCCTCCAGCCTCAGCCTCCCAAAATGCTGAGGTTACAGGTGTGAGCCACTGTGCCTGGCATAATTTGTTGAATGTCCAACAGCTGGAATACATGTGTCTGAGGTATAACAGATGGGTTTTAGCAGGCATCAGTAATTCCATAATTTGTACCCCTTCAGCCTGACTTCACTCAAACTTCCAGTGGACAACTCCTGACGCGCTTATGGTGTCCCATCTCAAGCACTCGCATCTCTGCTTCACTACCTGGGACCTTTCTCCAGTGCTGCAGAAGCATGTTCAGCCCTGGGGCAGAGCAGCCCACAGGACTAGGGACTTAGTGCCCCGGTTAGCCTATGCCCAGCTTTCCCATCCTTCTGTGAGACAAGTGGGAGGCATCTTCCACAAGGTGCCTTAGAGGACCTCCAGTGGGACTGAACACCACGTCACCCACAGTCATAATGAAGGAAACTCGATTGGAATTTCTCCCTTCCTTGTCACATTTTGCCTGCTCCCTCCCTCAGAGCTGGGACAATGATGAGGTGAGTCAGGAATGAGGGCGCAGCCCTGGGAGTGAATCCTCTTTAAATTTTGCACCCACTCACCTCATGTGCCTCAGGAGAGCCTAGTCCTGGCCCTACCCTCAGCCGTGCTTCCTGCCACCACAGCACAAATGATCTGCACCCAATCCTTTCTCAGGATCTGCTAAGACAACTCGACAATTCCTCTTAGTTATTGTTATGAGTTAAATTGTGTCCCCCAAAAAGGTTGAAGTCCTAAACCCCAGTACAGAATGTGGTCTTCTTTAGGCACAGAGTGGTTGCAGGTGTAATTAATTAAGATAGGGTCTCACTAGAGTACAGCAGGCCTTTCATCTCATTTGACTAGTTTTCTCATAAGATAATGTGAAGATCCAAGAGAAGAATGCCATGGGAAAATGGAGGGGCAGAAAGGAGTTAGGTAGAAGCAAGGATGCTACCCAGAGTCTCAGAGGGAACAGAGCCCTGCTGACACCCTGACTTCAGACCTCTGCCATCCAGAACTTTGAGAGAATCAGTTTCCATCGTTTGAAGTCACCTTGGTAGTGGTATTTAGCTATGGTAGTCCTAGGAAACTAGCACAGTTATTTATCCAACAGAAAAGCGTGCATATATGGGCCAAGAAACATGGACATATATGTTCATAGCAGCACTATTCATAATTACAAACCCTGGAAACAACCCACACGTCCACCGACAGTAGAATGACAAAATTGGTGTTCTGTCAATACCACACTACAGGGAAAATGTTTGTGGATGAATGTTGAGTAAACGTTAAGTGAAAACCGCCAGACAAACAGGTGCCAAATGTTGAATTCCACACCTATAAAGTTCACAATAGCCTTTTGGATTGGGTGCAGGCTTAGGTCATAGAAATATAAAGACAAGCGAGAAGGGAGAGGCAGCAGTTGGGAGGGGTGGAAAGGTGCTTTGGGGTGCTGTCACCTGTCCTCCTTCTTGACTTGGGTGGTGCTACGGTCTGAGTGTTTGCATCCCTCCAAAATTCATGCAATGAAACCTAATTCCCAATGTGTTAATATTAGGAAGTGGGCCCTTACGGGGTGGTTAGGACATGAGGAATCCACCATCATGAACGAGATTCCTGCCCTTCAAAAAGAAGCCACAGAGCTAGCAAGTCCCTTCCACCGTGTGAGGACACAGAGAACAGGAGCCACCTATGAACTAGAGAGCAATCCCTCCCCAGACGCCAAGTCCGCTGCTTCTGCCTTGATCATGGGCTTCCCACCCTCCAGATCCGTAAGAAATGATTTTCTGTTGTTTAAAAGCCACCCCAGTTTATGGTATTTTTGTTACACCATCCTTAACAGACCAAGACAGTAGTGGTGACACAAATGTTTGCTTTGTTGTAGATCTTTGAGCTATACGTCTTTGTTTTGTGCACCAGGAGGTTTTTAGAAAGTAAACATGACTGCAGGCTGCCCACCAGGCCAGCATACACAGGGAAAGCTGCAGTGCAGCTGAGAATGCTGCCCTTGAGCCTTGGCTGTGGCCCCAGCCCATCACTAACTTACTGCTTGAATTCTCAGAAGTAGGTCAGTTCCTGAATCCATAAATCGAGGGCACTGTCTGTGCCCACCTTGACACTAACTGATTTGTGAGCTTAGACAAGTTAATGCCACTCCCCTAAGCCTCAGTTTCCTCTTGAGTGCCCACTCTGTCTTGCAGGATTGAGGGAGGTGATACATCATCATGTGTACCAGACACTGTGAAACACTGACTCCATCTTCTTCATCTTCCCAGCTCAGACTGCTTGTCTGTGCTATCTCTGCAGCGGTCAGCGGATGGAGCTGCGGCGCCTCTGAGGGCAAAATTAGGCCCAACAGGGGAGGATGCAGAGAGGCGCATCAGGACCCCATACAGAGGAAAACATCCTAAAGGTCACGGGAGAGGCTGCTTTAATGGGATACTGAGCGTCCCATCACCACTGGAGTACACACAAAGGCTGGAGAACAACCTGACGACCTGACCGTAGCCACAGACAAATCGTCGCACTGAGTGACAGGTGGGTCCAGGTGTCTTGGGAGCTTTGTTCGCCTGGCAAGATTGCATTGGGCAGGGGGACAGTGGGAAGAGTGTTGAGATCTGGAGACCTGAGTTACTTAGCCTACCCTAGCTGCTACTCTCAGAGAAGTCCTATCCTCTCTCAAGGACATAGTCTTCCTCTCCGTCTAATGAGGGATTGCACTAGTTCAATGGTTCTCTAACGTGGCTCATCACCAGTGACATAGAACCTCCCCTATTGCTGCTGGATCAGAATGTCTTGGGGCGGAGAATCAGGATTATAGGTCTCCCCCAACTCTTATACTCCAGGGCTCCAATTAGAGACAGCTCTTTCCACCTCACAGTGGCCACAAGAGGGCAGCAAAGCCCAAGCAATGCTAATCCTCAGGCAGGCGCAGCAGCCTTTCTGGGTGGACTTGTAAAGTGGTAAATTCATCTCTTTCTCAGGTTCAGGCAGACTATTTTTAAAAAGGATTGGGGCCTAGTGTGATGGCTCATACTTGTAATCCCAGCACTTTAGGAGGCCAAAGCAGGTGGATCACCTGAGGTCAGGGTTCAAGACCAGCCTAGCCATAATGGTGAAAACCCATCTCTACTAAAAATACAAAAATTAGCCGGGTGTGGTGGGGAGTGCCTATAATCCCAGATACTTGGGAGGCTGAGGCAGGAGAATCACTTGAACCAAGGAGGCGGAGGTTGCAGTGAGCCAAGGTCAAGCCACTACACTCCAGCCTAGGCAACAGAGTACAACTCTGTCTCAAAAAAATAAAATAAAAAAGATTGGGCATGACCCTCAGAAGGTCGAGCACACTGTTTTTCCCTCTACCCCGTGCTTGGAGAATGAAGCTACATTCTCTACAAAAGGGGTAGGAAAAGGAATTGATGTGTGTCAGGCATCTTCTTAAGCCATGCAGTTTGCCTTCGTGGACTTGTGATCTGCATAACAATTGTGTGAGGTTGGTATCAACATCCCCTCTCTCATGATTGGTCAAGGGACTTGGACAAGGTCTTGCTAATCAGAGACAGAGTAAGGACTTGAACCCAGGGCCTGTTGGAACGCGTGAAGTCCTACACCAGCCTGCACCCCTGCCAGCCACTTCTGCCTATGCGTTCATATCCATGACCTCACTGGCATGCCGCCTTGGCCCTGCGATGTTATGACATTCAGGGGAGGAAACTGTCTCAGAATGGACCCCAAGCTAATGATGCTGCCAGAATAAGAACCCAGGTGCTCTAGCTTCCCTTCCTAGGCAACTAGGGGAGCAGTTAGCCCCACAGGCTCTGGAGTCACATCAGGGCTCCACAGTTTACAAGCTGTGACCCTGGGCAAATGGTGCAACTCTGTCTGAGCTCAGCTTTGCTCATTTGTAAAATAGACATGACAATATTCACCTGCAGTAGATGCTTAAGTGTTCTTCTCAGTGTAGGGGTGGAAAGGTATGATACGTTTCTTCACCCATCGTAAGACTCACAAACGAAGCTCCTATCACAAAGTTAACAAGAGAAAAGCATAACAAATTTAAAGTTTTTTTTGTTTTGTTTTGTTTTTTGAGACATTCTCACTCTGTCAACAGGCTGGAGTGCAGTGACACAATCTCAGCTCACTGCAACCTCCGTCTTCCAGGTTCTAGCAATTCTCCTGCCTCAGCCTCCCAAGTAGTTGGGACTACAGGCGTGCACCAGCACGCCCAGCTAATTTTTCTGTTTTTAGTAGAGACAGGGTTTCACCATGCTGGCCAGGATGGTCTAGATCTCTTGACCTTGTGATCTGCCTGCCTCAGCCTCCCAAAGTGCTGGGATTACAGGTGTGAGCCACCGTGCCTGGTCCTTAAAGTTTTATGTGACACAGGAGCTTTCAGAACGAAGACCTAAAAACCCAAGAGAAAACTGTTTTGAGCCTGAGTCTCCATGAAGAATACACAGCCATGTAGAAAAGTGGACAGAAAAGGTGTGATCTAATGCTATACTGCTAATAGGCTGAGTGGGGAAACCCAGTAAGAGCTGACTGTTCAGATTCTTCTTGGCCTCTCTCTGTGGCATTCCTTCCTCCCTGGTATGGCGCAAGGTCCCTTCTGGAATAAAGGTCTTATTATCTGGTACCAGACAAGGTAGATCAGAGAATTTCTTTATGGCCAGCTCTCACACATAAAGACAGGAAAAATTTAAGTCATATTTCTAGGTTTTATGCCTGGCTTTGGGGAAAAGGAATTCTACTTTTTATGGCCTGACTTGGGGGAGAAAGGTTAGCAGAAGAAAAAGGAAGGTCAAAAAGAGACTTTGTTTATGAGGCCCTTTCAGTGTCATTCAGTTGAAAGCACTCCGTGTGCCAAGACACCATACTCTGGGATGTCATTTTCTCAACCCTGACATCGCCATCACCATCCACTCTTCCTAACTGAACTGCAATCGTTATCACAGCTGTTTTTAAAAGGCCACTGTGTTTGTTTAATGCTGCAATAACAGAACATCTAAGACTGGGTAATTTATAATGAACAGAGATGTATTTCTTACAGTTCCGGAGGGTGTGAAGTTTATGGTCAAGGGGCCTGAGTTCTGGGCAAGGACCTTCTTGCCGCATCATCCCATGGCAAAAGGCAGAAAGGTAAGAGAAAGAGAGAAAGGGGGCGAAGTGACTGAACTCATCCTTTTACAAGGGACCCACTTTTGCAAAAACTAACCCACAACCCACTCCCTCGATAACAGCATTAAGCCACTCATGAGGGCAGAGCCGTCATGACCCAGTCACTTCTCCAAGGTCCCACCTCCCTACATGGTTGCACTGGAGATTGCATTTCCAGCACACAAGCTTTGAGGAACATAGTCAAACCATAGCCGTTGCCCGGATATTGCCAGGCTGGAATTTATTTCTGGCCTCCTGTCTAGTAGGGACCCATGTAGTTACCTGTGCTGGGATTGCTGCTGGGGAACCTGGGACTCCATTTGGACACTGCCTTGAACTTGCAGCATTACCTGTAGGGAATCATTCCCCGTCTGTGGGCTCAGGACGGCCAGGTGTGGAGCAAAGGCAACGTGCCTCCCTCACTGCTGACCTGTCCCCTCGCTTCCTTGACTTGTGTTTGCTTGGTATCCCAAGTAAGCCCTGGGCCAGCCTCAGACACCACAGCGATGGAGAAGCTTGGAGGGTTTAGAGTTCAGTTATAGCTTCTGAGCCTCTTGGCTCTGGTCATTTTTCAATGGAACACTTCTTTCTTTTATTTTTAAGAGAAAGAGGCTGGGTGTGGTGACTCATACCTATAATCCCAGCACTTTGGGAGGCCAAAGCAGGCAGATCACCTGAAGTCAGGAGTTTGAGACCAGCCTGCCAACACAATGAAACTCTGTCTCTACTAAAAAAAAAAAAAAAAAAAAAAAAAAGTTAGCCAGACATAGTAGCAGCCGCCTGTAATCCCAGCTCCTCCAGAGGCTGAGGCAGGAGAATCACTTGAACCTGGGTGGTGGAAGTTGCAGTGAGCTGAGCTGAGATCACATCACTGCACTCCAGCCCAGGTGACAAAGTGAAACTCCATCTCAAAAAGAAAGAAAAGAAAAAGAGAAAGAGCCTCACTCTCTGTCACCCAGGCTTCAGTGCAATGGCCCAATCTCAGCTCACTGGAGCCTCAAAGTCCTGGGCTCAAGGTGCTGGGATTATAGTCATGAACCGCTGGGCAGAGCCTTGTCATTCGTAATAGTTTTCGAACAAGGAGCCCAGCATTTTCATCCTCACTGGGCCCTGCAGAGTATTAGGCAGTGGGTCCTGGTGTGGATTTGCGTAATGGGTTGTATGCCCACTCGTTGAGCTGGAGTAAGGGGATCATCAGCTACCCCCAGACCTCACAGACCCAGAAGGGGGAGACTGGCTTGCTAAAGAAAAACAGAAGCGCATTACAAGAAGCAGGATTTTGTGGCGTCTGCAAAACTGAACACATGTGAGTACCAACACGGATGTGGGAACTTTCTGGGTATTTGAGGGAAAACCCAAAATCATGCCGTCAGAGCTCTCCCTGGCCCGGAACAGCACCGCAGCATGTGTGGCCCGTGGAGGGCGTAGCGCGCGGCAGCAATAACCGCAGCGTGGAGAGTTCCAGTCCCGAAAGGGCAGCGTCAGGCAAGCTGCCCCCAATCTCCCTCCCCCGGACAACCAGAAACCATCACCCAGCGCCAGATCCACACTAGCAGCAACCCAGAGCTCCAGTCTGAGGATGAGGCGGTTCCAGGGTCACAGAAAGGAGGAAAACCTCCGGGAAGATGGTAGGGGAAGGAGAGCGCCATGCTCAGGGCACCGCTGCTCACACGCGGCCTGGCAGCAATCCTGCGCAATCTTCTCCACTGGAGCCAGTGAAATTGAGGGAGTCCTCCAACTCCCCCACCTCCAGACAGAGAAAACTGGAATAAATAACTAATACTGCATTGCAAAGACACAGACGTATACCCACATAAAACACCGGCAAGCAGGAGACCATGGCCTACGCAAAAGGACAAAGCAGAAATCCAGGGCCTGGCCCTAACAAGATGGCGATTGGTGAGCTCCCTGACCAAGAATTCAAAATAGCATTTTTAAGGAAAGTCGGTGATCTCCGAGATAGCACACAAAAGCAATTCAGAAACTTCCCAAAGTTAACAAAAATGTTAAAATAATTTTAAAAGTCAAACAAATCTTGAAACTAAGAAGTTGATTTGCTGAGTCGCTGAAATTCATTTGCTGAACGTGGGTCCCCAGGCAGGAGACCTGTGCTCGCCTTAGCGCAGGGGCAGGTAGGGCTGTGACTGAAGGGAGCCGCAACCCTGAGCACAGTCGGAGACCAAGGGAACTGAGTGCCCCCCCAGCCCGGAAACCCTGCCCGGTAACTCGGCCAAAGGAGGTAACACATCGGAGCGGCTGTTCCTCAGCACGATGCTGTAGGAGGCACGTTCCTCCGATGCCCTGTGCGCAAAACCCTAGCTAGCCTTCCCACATTTCTAAGATAACCCCTTTGAGACCTCCAGTGCTCGGGACGGGCCGCGCTCCCACCTTTTACTGGAGACGAGGCGAACCTGGGCTTAGGCCGCCACCTAGAGCCGAAAAAGAGGCAGCGACCTGGCCGCGAAGCTTCGCTGGGCAGGGATGTCCCATAGAAACCCGAACAAGCCAGAGAGAACTGGAATAAATAACTAATCCTGCATTGCAAAGACGCAGACGTATACCCACAAAAAACACCAGCAAGCAGGAGACCACGACCTACGCAAAAGGACAAAGCAAAAATCCAGTGACTGGCCCTAACGAGATGGCGATTGGTGAGCTCCCTAAGAATTCGAAATAGCATTTTTAAGGAAACAGTGATCTCCGAAATAGCACACAAAAGCAATTCAGAAACTTACCAAAGAAGTTAACAACAATATTAAAATAATGTTAGAAATCAAACAGATCTTGAAACTGAGAAGTTCATTTGCTGAATCGCTGAAATTCATTTGCTGGAGAACTCTACAGGCTCTCACCAGCAGAAGGAATCAAACAGGAAAGCATTAGTGAGCTTGGAGACTAGCTATTTGAAAATACAGTCAGAGGGAAAAAAGAAAAAAAGGACTGAAAGGAAGGAAGACCGCCAACAAGATCTACACAAGGAACTCAAAATATCAAATCTAAGAATTGTTGGTGTTCAAGAGGGAGTTGAGGCTGGGCATGTGGCTCATGTCTGTAATCCCAGCACGTTGGGAGGCAGAGGTGGAGGATTGCTTGAGGCCAGGAGTTTGAGACCAGCCTGGACAACATAGCAAGACCTCGTCTCTACTAAAAAATTTTTTTAAATTAGCTGGCCACAGTGATGTGCACCTGCAGTCTCAGCTACTCAGGAGGCTGAGGCTGGAAGACCTCAGCCTGAAAGATGAAGTCTGCAGTGAGCTGTGATTGTGCCACTGCACTCCAGCATGGGTGACAGAGTGAGATCCTGCCTCAAAAAATCAAAATCAAAACCAAAACAGTGGGAGCGGAGCAAGAGCAAGGGGTAGAAAGCTTATTGAAAGAACTAATATAGGAACACTCAATTGGACACAGTGGCTCACGCCTGTAATCCCAGCACTTTGGGAGGCCAAGCCAGGTGAATCACAAGGTCAGGAGTTCAAGACCAGCCTGGCCAACATGATGAAACCCCTGTCTCTACTAAAAATACAAAAAATAAGCTGGGTGTGGTGGCGTGTGCCTGTAATCCCAGCTAATCAGGAGGCTGAGGCAGGAGAATTTCTTGAACCTGGGAGGCAGAGGTTACAGTGAACCGAGATTGTGCTGCTGCATTCCAGCCCAGGCGACAGAGTGAGACTCTGTCTAAAAAAAAAAAAAAAAAAAAAAAAAAAAAAAAATATATATATATATATATATATATATATATATAGTAATACCTAGTGTGTGCAGCACCCCTTTCCTGTGCCAGGCACTGTACTAAGCAATTAATATGTACTATCTCATTTAATCCTCTCAATGACTCTATGCTGAGAGTATTATTAATGATACTTTGTGAAAGGAAAAACTCATGCAAATATCTCTTCTTCCTATAGCATGAGAGCCAGCTAAAAAGTGCCAGCCACCCTGCCACCATGGGGTGAGAAGTGCCCTGTCTATTCTCCCAGCAGTCCTGTGCTTCCCTGTTACAGAGTGCCCACCACTCTGCTGTGATGGCTGTGGCCCTGCATCTCTTCCACATGGAATGAGGGCTGGAGGCGTGGCTCACTCCATAATATAGTTCTAGTCCCTAGAACAGAAGGAGGCTCCAATGAGGAAATGTGATAAGGACAGCAAAGAAAGAAAGACAAAGGTAGAAGGAAGCTCAGGAGTTTAAAGGATTCAGTGTCTGGCCGAAAAAGGAAGAGGGGATGGGGAGGGAGTGAGATGGAAGGAAGTTGAGTGCAAGGAAGTTCAGAGGGGAAACTCTACAGAATGTGCATGGAAAATAATCAGCAAGGATGGAGAGATATCTTAAATGTGAACACCAGCAGAAAAAAAGACCTAACTGTATATCCAGTTGAACTTTAAATGATTTAGTGGAATATAATTTTAGTGGAATATAATCTTGTGCTTTACTTTGTAGATGTGTTGATGGTAGATGTAGTAATTCCAGCACTATTTTGTGACTAAGGAAGGTTAAAGCAAACATATTGTTTGGGGGAATAATAATTCTCATTCAGTAAGAGAGAAGGAAAAAATATATGGAATGAGAACAAAGGTTGCTATTGTCCTTTTTCTCCCTCTTTCGGATGCCATCATATGAAGAAGTCAGTGTTGGAGCTGCCGCAGCCATCTTGCCACCATAAAGCAACCAGCTCCAAAGCCAACATGCCAAGGAAGGTTGAGTAGGAGAATGTAGGAATAAGGCAGTATAGGAAACATGACCTGGTCCATTTTCACTCCTCCACTGATGCCTGTAGAGAGGTGACAGTATCCTATTGAGAAATGGAGTCCCAGAGCCCAGAGTGGTCATGAGCAAAGAAGTTAGTGGTGGCTCTCGGGCAGCTGGAACTGGTAGAAGAATTATTATGGCTCCAAAGAAACCCCGTCTCTACTAAAAATACAAAAATTAGCTGGGCGTGGTGGCGGACACCTGTAATTCCAGCTACTCAGGAGGCTGAGGCAGGAGAATCACTTGAACCTGGGAGGCGGAGGTTGCAGTGAACCAAGACTGCACCACTGCACTCCAGCCTGGTTGACAGAGCAAGACTCCATCACACACACACACACACACACACGCAAGATAAATGTGGAATTTCTTCAATGCTAACTGATGGATCAAAATATGGTCACGGACTGCCAATTAAGCAATCTGATCTATTTTTCTCCCTCTCTTGGACAACTACCAATATGCTGCTGTTTTGTTTATGGAGACACTGAGGTCTAAAAAATTAAGTAACTTGGCCAAGGCATATACAGCAGTAAATGACAAAGCTAAAATGTGAACTAAGACATTTCTATCTTCTTTTCTTATATAACAACTACCTCTTTGACAATACATTTCAACTTAAAAGTTAGTCCAAAATCAAAGAAGTTTGGATCCAACTACCTCCTGCTACTCATCTCAATCAGGTCACACAAATCTTTGTCACAGAAGTTTTAATAGGCAGTGCTTTAACTGACTTCAGTAACATGACCTGAATATAGTGGATTCTCAATGAATGACTTGTGGGCATAACTCCGGCTAAATTGCAAAAAATTGAGAACAGAGTAGAGATTTTTCCCCCCAAATCATGCCTTTCCTTTTGTACTTCAATCATCATTTCCTGAATACCTGCTTAGTGCCCTCTACCATAAAGCAGCTAACTGTTAGAGGTGGCACAGACTAGGAAGTGCAGAGCCTCTGGAGCTAGACTGCTTAGGTTTGAAGCTCTGCTTTGCTGGTTGCCAGTTATGTGACCTTCAGCAAGCAAACTCCTTAGCACTTTGTGCCTCTGTTTCACTGTCAGTATAAATAAACAAATATATTAAATAGAAACGCCCTTGTAGGGTTGTTATGAGGAATAACTTGGAAAGCAAATAAATGTAGTTTGTGTAGACTAGTATCTAGTATGCAGTAAATGTTATTATTCTGTCTCATTGTAACTTGGCCTTGAGTAACAAAGTTCCATCTTCGCATCCAAGTCCCCTCGTCCAGACTGGAATCCAAAGCCCAGGGTCCATCTCACCTTGGTGCTCCTTTACCAAGACCCACTTCTTCTTCTTCCCATATCCCCTCTGTAAGGAAATGCCATTTTGCCCAAATGCCCTCTTGCTTTTTGCCCCCATTCAGTGCCTATCCCCAAGTCCACCCCAAGGTCCATGTCCCCGGGAAGGCTTCTCCTTCTAGGTCACTTCCACCCTTTGTCTTTTGCCTAAGCTCCAAATTGCATGCCGTGACCACCCGGTCCTGCCTGCCTGTTGGCTGGCCTGTTCTGTGTGGCTGCCTTGTCACATCATGCAGACTTTCAGCCATGGCATGAAGTGCAAGGGATGGGAGTGTATCTTATGCGTTTTTCTGCACCCCCTCCCATATGCAGACACACATACACTATCACACCTGTGTATATGATCAGTGCTCAGCAGAGCCTGCTGGTGTCTGACTGCACCATCCACTCATTCACTTCTCATCTTCGTGTCCTCTACCCAGTCTGAATCACCAAACTCTGCTTCCCTACTGATTTATCTTGCATCAGGTCAGTATCTGCAGAATTAAAATAAGACAGAGGCAAAAGCAAATCAAGAACTTCCCTTAATAACATGTATCTTCTCAGCTCCTGTTTCATTGCTCTGCTTCCTTTTATAGCTAATCTGCTTGAAAAACTTGTCTGTTTTTGGCTTTTGGATTTTTTTAACTATGACTCATGGTAGGAAATACATTTTTATAAAGCAGCCCAACACACACATATACTCTCACACAAGCACACACTCCCAAACACAGGCACCTGCACACACATAGTCACACACAAACACACATATGAAATTGAAATGAATGTTTTATAAAACATTACTCATAGAATGCATGCTAAGACTTCTCTATTATCTCATATTATGTTATGCCATTTTATTTTATTAAAAAAAAACAACCAACCTACATTTTTGTCCACGTCCTTTTTTCCTATTAAATTTCTTGGCATTAAGAAATGTCTAAATATGTTAAAGATCAAAGGGTAGTATAATAAACTTTGTTCTTACTACTTAGAATTTGCAAATGTTAACTGTCATAGTTTCTTCAGGTGAAAACATGACAAAATTCAAGTCCCCTGTATGACCTCTGCCTCTCTCTATTTCCCCTTCTCCCTCTTTCCAGGCAAGAATTGGGTGTGCATCCTGTGTGCGTTCTTTACTTTTACTAAATCTATGTATATCTACTAGATATATTTTTCTAATTTGAAAATTTTGTATTTTACATTTAGGTTTTTAATTTATTTGGAGTAATTTTTTGCATATAATATGAGCTCAGGATCAGCAGTACACCTGATTTTGAAGAGCTGATTGTCTCAACATCCTTCATTGAAGTGCATGTTTTCTTTCCATTAATCTGAAATGGCTTCTCTATCAACAGCAAGGTTTCATGTATATTTAGTTCTGTTTCTGGAGAATTTTATTCCTCAATTTACTTTCATTTGGCTTATACCTCCATCTCACAAAGAAAACTGGTCTTGTCAGGGTCTCTAGTGACTTCTACCTAGTTAAGTGGTTTCTATTCTCATCTTCGTTGCCATTTTAGAAATTTCAGGAAAATTGACATCCTGTTTCTTGAAATGTTCTCTCCTCTTCGCTTCTATGAGAACTTACTCTCCTGCTCTTCTGCCCACCCTTAGGGCAGCCTCCTTCCCATCGCCTTCACTAATGCCTTCTACTCTATCCAGCACTGGCAGAAGTTCCCCCTTCTTCTCCTCCTCCCTGTTCTTCTACCCTTTTTTATCTTCAAGAAAAATATGTAAATAATGCATGAACACATTCGTAAAGTAGACAAATGAAGCAGGGCATAGCTATAAGAGGAAACATGAAGCATCTCTTCATCTCTGCCTGCCCCCTGCTTCCCCACAGAGGTACTGTAGACAGTTGGAGACATGGGCCACAGAGTGTAAGCTGCCCCCAATATCCATTCTCCCCTTCATCTTCTGGAATTGAACTGCCCAGAAGTGAGCTGACATTTCCCTCCTTTGCAGCTCTGTGTAGTCCTGTGAATGAGTTCTGGTTTAAGGTTGAGAAGTGGAATTGGTGTGTGTAACTTCAAGGACATTCCTTCAAAGGAAAGAACATGCTCTTCTCCTCTTTTTTCCTTTCTACTGTTTGATGCCCAGAGCCAAAGCAACCACCTGGAACCACAAAGTAGGAGCTGTGTTTTGAAGAAGAGAGGGGAAGATTGAGAAAGCCATAGAGGCTGATGATCTTGGAGCCACCATTCCAACCCGTACTTGTACGTAGGAGATAAATGTGCATGCTTTTGTAAACTGTTATCATTTGAGGTTTTCTCTCACACCCAAAATTTATCTGACTAAATGTTAATATATCTTTTCTTTTTCATAAAAAATCCGTATATGATTCTATGACTTTATTTTTTATTTTATTACCAAACAGTACATTTCTCCATTTCCCTCACTTCTCACACTGAATTCATTCCTATAATCTGTAGATTTTACCTTTAGCTCCCCAGCCTCTCTGTACCCTCATTGCCCCTCCCCCCATCCAAGCCAACATAATTTATAACTGATGCCACCTGGTCATTCTGCTTCAACTGTTACCCATAGATCTATTTCATTCTTCAATTCATTCTCTACATAGTGCTCAGGATGATTTTTTAAAAACACAAATCAATTTATATTAATCCATGCTTAAAATGCTTCTGTACTTTCCCATCTCATATAGAATGAAATGTAAGTCTTTTATGGGCCTACAAATGTTCACAGGATTTACTCTGTGTTCATCTCTGTGGATCCGTTTTGGTTCAGGCTATCACTCTCTTTGACCACGTTGTATCTATTTCCTTTCAAGCCGTTTCCCCTTCTTCCTGCCCTTCACAGGCTCGGTGATAAGCAGCCTGGAACACTAATACGGTTTGGCTGTGTCCCCACCCTAATCTCACCTTGAATTGTAACAATCCCCACGTGTCAAGGGCAGGGCCAGGTGGAGATAATTGAATCATGGAAGCAGTTTCCCCCTTACTATTCTCGCGGTAGTGAATAAGTCTCACAAGACCTGACGGTTTTATAAACGGCAGACCCCCTACACAAGCTCTCTTGCCGCCATGTAAGATGTGACTTTGTGCCTCCTTTGCCTTCCACCATGATTGTGAGGCCTCCCCAGCCACGTGAAACTGTGAGTCAATTAAACCTCTTTCCTTTATAAATCACCCAATATCGGGTATGTCTCTATCAGCAGCACGAGAACAGACTAATACACACACCCTTTCTACAATAAGTGCTCCACTAGCTCCTTCAGAGAGCTGCTAAAATGTCACCTTCTTAAAGAGGCTCCCCTGGCTAGCTTTGCATCCTCCTTATTTCCCTCATAGCTCTTCTCACAATTTAAAATTATGTATGCCCTTGTTAATTTACTTGATTATTTTCTTCTTCTCCTAGTGGGCTATAAACTCCCCAAGAGAAAGGTGTCTGTTTATTTCAGGAATCACTCTATCCTCAGGAACAACCATATATCTAGACACAGAAGCCATGCAATAAATACTTGCTAAAGGAAACTCCCCTCACCTAGGGTTAAGAAACCTTGATTCAAGTACCACGTTCACTGCCAGGCACAGAGGTTGACCTGTAATCCCAGCACTTTGGGAGGCTGAGGCGGGTGGATCACCTTAGGTCAGCAGTTCAAGGCCAGCCTAGCCAACATGGTGAAACCCCATCTCTACAAAAAGTACAAAAACATTAGCTGAGATTGGTGGTGGGCACCTGGAATCCCAGCTGCTTGAAATGCTGAGGGAGGAGAATCGCTTGAACCTGGGAAGGAGACGTTGCAGTGAGCCCATATCACACTGCTGCACTCCAGCCTCGGCAACGGAGCGAGACTCCATCTCAAAAAAAAAAAGTACCATCTTCACCACTAACAGGCTGTGCCATGTTAGGAAAAACAGTCAACCTATTGGAGCCTATGTGGAACATGCAGATAATAAGACCTATCCTGATTATCCCCACGAGGTTATGAAAATCAAATGGGATGGTGCAAGGTAAAATTTTAAAACTCTGAACAAATGTGAAGCAGGGAAATTTGCTATTGAAGCAAGGAAAACTTATATAAGAACTTAGCTTACCCAGTTTTAGGGGAACCTGCTTTCTTAAATATGTGTAAGTAGAATGGGCTTCTTATAAAACAGTCTGTCCAAGGCCTTATCAATCGTAACTATTTATCCCTGGTCATATCCCCTGTAGCTATAGCTTTAAAGGAAGCGTTTTATTGGAATATAAACCGTGGCACTACTTATGTCATTGAACCCAGGAAATGGGTCCTTTTGGCTTGAGAATGAAGAGTTTAGTGGCAGCTGCTAGTTGAAATGAAACTTTTTGCTCAGAAAATCAAATTCAGCTCTTTTGCCCCTTGATCTACTTTGCTTAGTTTGTTAGTGATTGCTGGGGTGTAGTATTTACAGAAAAGTTTAGTAAAATGTGGGGGTGGCCTGTCCTTTCACATTGGGATGCCTATGTGGTATAAATAATCCTCTTTTAACCACAGTCTAAACATGGTTCTGACAAGATGTTTGTGCCAAAAGGAATTCCAAGAGGCACTACCCTGATGGTTGAGCATTGCGGGGGGAGCAGGGTGAGTGAGTCAAATAATGGAATCATCAGCCCCACTGAGCTTGAGCTGGTTGGAGGTGGGGGACACTTTTGTTGCTTTGGATTGCCAAAAAATGAATTGAAACTTCACTTTTTCTTTTAATAAACACCTTATTCTAATAGTATTTTTATCATTTACACTATAAAGAATGTGGCCTTGTTTTGTCCTTAGCAGCCTCTATGCAAACACATTTGGACTTTTTGCATAAACTTTTTATTTTGGGATAATTGTAGATTTACATAAGAGCTGCAAAGACAGTTCATAATGTTCCTATGTTCCTGCCACCCAGCTTCTCTAATATTAACATCTTATATTAGTGTGGTACATCTGTCATCATTGATGGGCAATATTGATGCATCATTACTCACCAAAGTCATTTCTTTATTGAGATTGTCCTAGTTTTTGCCTAATGCCCTAATGTCCTCCTTTCTGTTCCAGGAGCTGGATAGGATATTACTTTGGGTTAGATTGGGCTTGTTTTTGCATTTTAATATGATGGTAAAAGTAAAACCATCATATTAAAATTAAGGAAATGTTTTTCTTTTCGGAGGGTGTAAAGTTACGGGCTTATTTACATCTCTGCCAGGTATAGAGTCAATACTGTCTTTTCAAATTTGGATTGTGCAACTGCAGCTAAAGACACTTTTTAAAGGGAAGAGAGTAAATATCTACCAAAAGGACCCCTTGTAGAGGCTGAAGTTGGTGGGGAGAAGTGGCAGAGGTTTGAATTCTACAGTGTCTTTGCCCTTAGTGGAAAGAATGTCCTCGAACCTCACCTCTGCTGTGTGGTTAATTGAGGGAAAGTTACTTAGCCTGTTTCCCATTCTGTCACATGCAGATACTGATCCTTTCATGCAGGGCTGAGGTGAAGGTTAGATGCAAAGGAAATAAAAGCGTTAACATTATACCCAGCACACTGTGGTGCATTAAGTAGCCGTTATTGTTATTCATTTATATTTAAGTAAGAAAGAGGCATTTTAGAAATGTTTCACTTGTTTCAGCTTATTGCCTCCGAGTGAGAACATCTACAACAGCGGTCTCCAAACTTTTTGGCACCAGGGACCAGTTTTGTAGAAGACAATTTTTCCATGGACGAGGGGTGAGGGATGGTTTAAGGATGATTCAAGTACATTACATTTATTGTGTATTTTATTTCTAGTATTATTACATTGTAATATATAATTAAAATAATTATATAACTCACCATAATGTAGAATCAGTGGGAGCCCTAAGCTTCTTTTCTGGCCGCTAGATGGCCCCATTTGGGGGTGATGGGAGGCAGTGACAGACCATCAGGCGTTAGACTGTCATAAAGAGAGCACAACCTAGGTTCCTTGCATGTGCAGTTCACAGTAGGGTTCGTGCCCCTATGAGAATCTAATGCTGCCACTGACCTTACAGGAGGTGGAGCTCAGGAGGTAATGTGAACAATGGGGAGTGGCTATAAATACAGATGAGCTTCACTCATTCACTAGCACTCACCTCCTGCTATGCAGCCTGGTTTCTAATAGGCGAAAAATCAGTACCAGTTCAAGGCCCAGGAGTTAGGGACCCCTGTCCCACAACATCACTGTCCACAAAACACATGCCAGCAATATTCCTCTCTCTGCTCTTTCTCATGTTTTTCTTGAAACAATATGGTGTATGGTTTCCCCACCCCACCCTATAAAAATTATACCATCCTTCAGGGCTATAGGCAAATTTCACCACAAAGCCTTCCTTGATGCCTTCAGTGCTGGTGAGAGAGGAAGGGTTTTGGAGTCAGGGACAACCAGAAAGATCTCTGAGTCTGTTTTCTCAACTGTAAAATGGAATTAAAAATAGTCATAGTGTGGAATAAAGAAACTAATGTAAGTAAAATGTGAATTACTATATCTAGCATATAGTATGTTCCTCCAATAGCAATAATAGCTAATATTTTGGATAGTAGCAGTGAGAAATGGAAAGAAGCAGAAAATCTGTTCAGGGCATACATGCAGAGGCAGGTCTTAGCAGTTCTGATTCATTGCATTGTGTGGAGGAGAGAGGGAGGGGTCAGGAATGGCACTGGGTCTCTAAATTTTTGAGCAAGAGAAATAAAGGCATTCGTAGAGTTAGGGGCAAGAGTTGTTTTTGCTTTGCACGAATGTGCTGCTGCAACTAGAGGACATGGCACTTGGTGCTGGTCATATGGAATAAAACAAGTTTTGGGGACACTCAAGGGCCAATGTCCAGAGACTGTTGATCATCTGGGTCTGGAGCTGAGCATGTTAGCAGCGGGGTGTATACAAGTCATATGGTGCCAAAGTATGTTAATGGTGGAAAATTTGTAGGGATCTGCAGCAACCTCAGTTCTTGACTCCTCAGAAGAAAGAATTCAACTGAGAGCAAGTTTTAGAGGAGAGCGAAGTTTATTAGAAAGCTTTGGAGCAGGAATGAGAGGAAGGAAAGTCCATTTCCAAGCGTGCCAACCAGGTGACTTCAAAGATCAAGTGCACTGTTTGACCTTTGGTTTGGGGTTTTATATGTTGGCATAATTCCAGTGTCTTGCATCCCTCGAATGAAAGGAAGGAAAATCCACTTGCAAGTGTGCCAACCAGGTGACTTCAAAGATCAAGTGCACTGTTTGACCTTTGGCTTAGGGTTTTATATGTTGGCATAATTCCAGTGTCTTGCGTCCCTCTTCCCTGATTCTTCCCTGCCCTATCCCCATTTGCAGTGGCCTGCCAGCAGTTGGGAAGGGCCACATGTAGGGGGTTTACTGGAGTTGGACACATGCTCACTTGAATCCCTCTTCCCTTGCCAGTCTAGCATTCCTAGAGGAAGGACATACACTAGTTAAACATCACCATTTTGCCTCAATTCACATGCTTGAGCCCACTCACCCAACTCCTGAGATCTTAGCAGAAAGCAACTGATGACCAGTTATGGGTTTTTTCTGTCTGTTGGGAGACTGCCTTTCTCTGGTGCTGGCTGTGACCAATTATTGGAGGCAGTTTAACAACCACCTGACCATCACTGGATGGTTGCCTCACATTCCTGGTGGGGTGTGGGGAGCCCCTCTCCTGTCCTGCTCATGTCTGACTAGCTACCTACTGTAACAAGAAGAGAGAGCTTTGTGTGGCAGATTGGGGTTGTGCATCATACAGGTGCTAATTGCAACTGAAGAAAAGAGGAGCCAATCACCCAGGTAGCTTGCAGAGAAAGAAGGAGCAAGGGCTGAGGATAGAACCTTGAGGAACATTAACATTTAAAGGAAAGACAGAGATTGAGGAGTCCAAGGATGAGGCTTAGACACCTTGAGGAGTCTGAGTGACAGCACAGGGGATAAAGGGGAACAAAAGGGGAAAGAACTTTGGCAGGTACATTTGAGGGAAGGGATGTTTAACGCTGAAGAGAAGTTGCCAGTAAGAAAGACAGGCCAAGTGTGGGTAGAGAAGAGGTTATAGAAGGGAAGACTTGTGAAAAGAGAGTGTGACTTGAAGACCTGTGAAATGCGCAGGTGTGGTTGCAGTTGAATTTTTAGGTAGGGTGGTAGGAACTTGGCCGAATAGATGTCTCCCATCTTTCACTAAAGTAGTTTATATGTGTAGAGAAGTGGCTCTCAAAGTGGGATGTGAGGATCCCTGTAAGTCCCTTCCACAATTGTACAGTAGAGATTTCTGGAGGCTATGTATGTAATGATGTCTTCCTCTGATGGCTGCTAATGGAATGTTTGCTTGTATTTTCCTGTGTTTCCTAGAATTTTCTAAGGAAATAGATATAGATTTATGTGCATTTCTAGGGATTAACTCCACTTTTTTCTCAACACTTCTACTGTGTTCTTACCTGCTCTCCTGTTATACCTGCTACAACATCTGTAACCCTGCTCTTCAACCAGTTGTTACTTTGAAATTCCCAAATTTCCTTTGAGTCTATGCAGAAACACAAGAAGCGCACTTCAGTGTCTTGTTTAGCAACGTATGATCAGTACGGTATTTTTAAAATTCTTTGAAAATGTTCTATACTTCAAGATTTTACCAAAGGCTGCCATAATTTTAGAATTTTATATTTTATTTTAACATGAAGAAAATTCATTTGTCATATACAGTTGGCCCTCCATATCCTTGGGTTTTGCATCTATGAATTCAACTAATAGTGGATCAAAAATACTTTTAAAATGTCAGGCGTGGTGGCTTATGCCTGTAATCCCAAAACTTTGGGAGGCTGAGGCTGGTGGATCACAAGATCAGGAGTTCAAGACCAGCCTGGCCAATATGGTGAAACCCCATCTCTACTAAAAATACAAAAATTATCCAGGCGTGGTGGCATGCACCTGTAGTCCCAGCCACTCGGGAGGCTGAGGCAGGAGAATTGTTTGAACCTGGGAGGTGGAGGTTGCAGTGAGCTGAGATCATGCCACTGCACTGTAGCCTGGGTGACAGAGTGGGACTCCATCTCAAAAAAAAAAACAAAAAAAAAACTTTGTTTGTACTGAACATGTACAGACTTTTTCTCTTATCATTATTCCCTAAACAATACAGTATGACAAGGCTGGGCACAGTGGCTCATGCCTGTAATCTCAGCACTTTGGGAGGCCAAGGTGGGAGGATTTCTTGAGCCCAGGAGTTTGAGACCAGCCTGGGCAATATAGTGAGACCCCATCTCTCCAAAATATGAACAAAAAAATTAACCTGGCATGGTAGCATGTGCATGTAATCCCAGCTACTAGGGAGGCTATGTAGGAGGATCACTCGAGACTGGGAGGTGGAGGCTGCAGTGAGCTGAGATCGCACCACTGCACTCCAGCCTGGGCAAGAGAGCAAGACCCTGTCTCAAAAAAATAATAATAATGCATCATAACAACTGTTTGCATAGCATTTACATTGTATTGTATTGTATAATACTTATTGTATTATAGGTAATCCAGAGATGATATAAAATATATAGGAGGATGTATATAGGTTATGTGCAAATACTATACCATTTTATATTATGAACTTGAGCATCTGTGGATTTTGGTATCTGAAGGAGGTACCAGACCCAATCCCTTGTGGATACCAAGGGATGACTGTAGCTTTCTCATATTTAAGGATGAATTGCTGGCTTTTAAACAGGAGATTAGCAGACTCATTTTCTCAATGCACAGCTGCACTGTCTACTTTTAAAAATGCTAAGAAAAATTGAAAATGACGTATCAGAGCTTCTCTGAGCCATGGAAGGGAGAAATATACAAAAACACTGAATGTAACTAGGAAAGAAATTATATCAAAAATTACCTTTTCCCTCAGCTTTATTGATGCCAATAATTTATCTTTAGTTTTACATAGAAGATTATTCTTGGAAGTTGTTATTCTTCCAATTAAGTTTTAGTGTTATTTTGAGACCAACCATTTGGAATTTTAAGAAAGGAATCCAAGCGAACTTTTAAAACATAGACATGATACACTCTTTAAAAATTAAAAAACTCTTTGTTACACCTTTTCTCATCTGGGTGCAGTGGCTCATGCCTATAATTCCAGCACTTTGGGACGCCAAGGCGAGTGAATCACCTGAGATCAGGAGTTTGAGACCAGCCTGACCAACATGGTGAAACCCCATCTCTGCTAAAAATACAAAATTAGCCAAAAGTGGTGGTACATGCCTCTAATCCCAGCTACTTGGGAGGATAAGGCAGGAGAATCACTTGAACCCGGGAGGCAGAGGTTGTAGTGAGCTAAGATCCACCATTTCACTTCAGCCTGGGCCACAAAAGTAAATCTCTGTCTCTAAATAAATAAAATAAAAGCTGTCTGTTACACATTTTCTGACTAGAAATGAAAAGATCACTAAAGCATCTTACAAAATAATTATTATTTGCATTGGCTAGGAAAATATGCTTAATAGGTAAAAGACTAATAAAGCCCTGTACAGTTACATTAATTGACACCTGCTGGATAGTCAGCTAAAGAAATCACGACAATACCATTTTCCAGTGGCATAACAGCTCAGAAAAGACTGAGTTAATAAATCACCTGCAAAATTGTACTTTTGCTTTGATTTTTATTCTGTTTGTATTCATTTAGTACTTGCACCAACTAATTAACAAAGAAGAGCTTATTTTATATGAATGCCTAACAACAACTACAAGTGTTGCTGAAATATTTAGTGTTGAATGCCTTTTTAAATCTCATGGCTTTTTGTGGAACAACTATGTTGAGATTTTTGTGGATAGTGTAAAACCAATGGTCAATAAAACTGCTAGCCTACCTTAAAAGAAATCAAGGGAGTAGCACCAACCCACACTATTGGTCGTTGCATTCTTTTTGTTTTTTTGAGACGGAGTTTCGCTCTTGTTACCTGGGCTGGAGTACAATGGCGGGATCTCAGCTCTTCGCAACCTCCGCCTCCTGGGTTCAAGCAATTCTCCTGCCTCAGCTTCCTGAGTAGCTGGGACTACAGGTGTGCGCCACCATGGCCAGCTAATTTTTGTATTTTTAGTAGAGACAGGGTTTCACCATGTTGACCAGGATGGTCTCGATATCTTGACCTCGTGATCCAGGAAAATGTATTAATGTTATTAAATCTCAACCCTAGAATATATAATATGCAACCTTTTAATATTCTACATATGAAATGAGACATATACATAAAACATTTCTGCTACATACTGAAGTGTGATGGTTGTTTCAAAGAAAAGCACCTGTACCATTGTTAGAACTAGCCATGTTTTTCATGGAGCTCCATTTTTACTTGAAAATATGGCTGACAGACACAGACAAACCATGGTTTCTCAGAGTTGGCTATCTCAGAGATACTTTCTCAAAAATGAATAAAGTGAGCCTGTCCATTGAAAAAAAAACGAATACCATCTTTCTCAATAATAAAATTAGAGCTTTTAAATAAAAATTGAGTCTTGGAGCTTGTATCTGCTACCATAAGCTTGACAGCTTCTCAATACTTACTTTGATGATGAGATGGATGATATTTGATGTATGGAAAGGGTTAATATTTAGAATATCTGCATGAGACAATGAACCAATATTTTCCATATGACCAATAGGTAAAATACCCATTCCAAGTGGAAGATAGACCAATGGATCTTATTGTAACAGAGTTTAAAAGTTCATTAATAAGATTTTAGATTACATATTGCAGCTAACCATTAAGTAACTACCACTTGTCAAGTCTTACTGTTCTATCAAAGAACCACAATGATCTAAAAACACTACACAAATACTCCTTTTTCAACTGCATAGCTGTATAAAGCCAAATTTTCTTCATTTCACAACAAATGACAGAAACATATAAGAGAATCCAGCTGTTTTCTATTAAGTCAATCATTAAAGAGATTTCTGGCCAGATGCTATGGCACATGCCTGTCCTCCCAGCATGCTGGGAGGCCAAGGCAAGTCGATCAATTGAGTCCAGGAGTTTCAGACCAGCCTGGGCAACATGTCAAAACCCCATTTCTACAAAAAATACAAAAATTAGCCCAGTATAGTGGTGTGTGCCTATGGACCCAGCTACTTGGGAGGGTGAGGGGGAAGAATCGCCTGAGCCTGGGGATGTTGAGGCTATAGTGAGCCGAGATCATGCCACTGCACTCCAGCCTGGAAAACAGAGTGAGACACTGTCTAAAAAAAAAAAAAAAAAAGGAGATTAGCAAAAATGTACAACTGTGCCACTCTTCTTTTTTCGTTTTATAATATATCTGTCATAAAATGTGATATTTTATTGATATTTAGTGGATTTGTTGTTTTAGTTAGTAAAATATTTAAAATTTATCTCAATTTCTTATACAATAAATATCAATAGACAAAACCCATAAAAACAAAAAAATCTTAAGACTTCAGTAATTGTTAAGAATATAGAGGAGTTTTAACACCAAAGTTTGAGAATCACAGGTTTAGACCATAGGATGGAGATCTGGTGGTGGTGTAGGACATTTAGAAGCATGAGAAAGGTTTTAGATAACCATTGATAATTTTTTTTTTCACATAACGGCACAACATTAAAAGACATAAAGCTTTATTAGAGAGTTCCCACTGGTTGAGTTTCAGTTAAATGTGTTTTTAATCAATTTAGTCAAGGAAGTAGGATTGTGATTGACCTGAATTTGAATTATGACTGGGTGACCACACAGGAATATCACAAAAGCTCCTCGCCTCAATTTTTGCATCTGTAACATGCATCTACATTAGAAGAGTTACTGTGAGGGTAAAACTCACGTAAATTTTGCTCCAGTGTGTTTTGTGGACTAACCAGGTTAATAATGCAGACACCCAGAGCTTTGAATCATGATCTGCATTTCAGTGAGACCTCTAAGCGGTCCTTGTGCACAGAGTAGCGCTGGTTGGTATAAGGCACCCTGAAGACTGCCTGCCTGTCCCATAGTAGGTGCTTAATAAAAATCTCCTTTCTGTTCCTTTTTTCCCTCCCATATTTATTTTCTATTCTTTGGCTTATGCATATAACTATTTCAGTCTTTTTGGACTAAAATTTAAAATACAACTGATCTGTTAATTTAGTCTCTTTTTCTTATTAGTCAAAGTAATCCTTCCATTCATTTGAGAAGTTTAAAACTTCCAGACCTGCAGTCTAGATTCTAGAGTGTCTCTTTTCCTTTTTCATTAAAAAGAACTTTTTTAAAGCAGCCACACTAACAATGAGCCCCATATTGGTGTGTGTGGAGACCAACTGCCTGTGTAACTAGATCTGTCCCTCCTTTTATAATAATTAATTTATTCACACAACACATATCAAATAACCAATATGTGTACGGGACTGTGAATGACATTAGGGGAACAGTGTGTAAAATGAAGATACTTCTCACCCTTGTGATGAAAGAGACACTGAAGGAATAAACCAAAACACAGTGTTTGTAATTCTCAAGAACACTTTGTGAATATATGAGTAATATATGCTTTTTAAAAAAAATCTCAAATATTGGCTGTGTGCAGTGGCTCACACCTGTAATCTCAGAACTTTGAGAGGCTGAGGCAGGCAGATGACCTGAGGTCAGGAGTTTGAGACCTGCCTGGCCAATATGGTGAAACCCTGTCTCTACCAAAAATACAAAAATTAGCCAGGTGCAGTGGCATGGGCCTGTAGTCCCAGCTACTTGGGAGGCCAAGGCAGAAGAATCATTTGAACCTGGGAGGCAGAGGTTGCAGTGAGCTCAGATCGTGCCACTGTACTCCAGCCTGGGCAACAAAGTGAGACTCCACCTAAAAAAAAGTCTTGAGTATTTTTTTCCTTTTCTACATTTTATTGATTTTAAAAAGCAGTTTATGTATATCTTTAATGCTTTGCTACATTATCTTGTATTATTGCTTATCTCACATTTTTCACTTGCCTGCCATAACTTTGATGGTTGCTAGATTTTTAATTCTTCTTGCATGTGAGTTATTTTTCCAACTAAATTTTTTTAAATTTAGCATTGTGTTAAAAATGTACATAATATAAAATGTACTACCTTAATCGTTTTTAAGTATACAATTGAGTAGTGCTAACTATATTCACATTGCTGAGAAACAGATCTCTAGAACTTTTTCGTCTTGTAAGACTATACTGAAGTGTTAAAAGTAGGTAGTCAAACTCAGAGAAATGGGGAAATAGAAAGTTGTTTGTTGTTCAATGAATACAAACAACTTTCTATTTCCCCGTTTCTCTGAGTTTGACTACTTACTTTAGATACCTCAGACAAGTGGAATCACGTACTTTTTTTTTTTTTTTTTTTTTTTTTTTTTGAGATGAGGTCTCGCTCTGTCACCCAGGCTGGAGTGCAATGGTGTGAGCTCGGCTCACTGCAACCTCTGCCTCCCAGGTTCGAGTGGTTCTTCTGCCTCAGCCTTCTGAGGAGCTGGGATTACAGGTGCGTGCCACCACGCTCGGATAATTTTTGTAATTTTAGTAGAGATGGGGTTTCACCTTGTTGGTCAGGCTGGTCCCGAACTCTTGATCTTGTGATCCACCTGCCTTGGCCTCCCAAAGTGTTGGGATTACAGGTGTGAGCCATCGTGCCTGGCCATATTTGTCTTTTTTGTAACTGGTTTATTTCACTTCATGTAATGTCTTCAGGGTTCATCCATATTGTAGCATGTGACAGGATGTCTTTTTTAAAGCTGAATATGCCATTGTATGTATATATCACATTTTATTTATCCATTCATCCATCCATTCATGGACCTTTGGGTTGCTTCCACCTCCTGGCTGTTGTGAATAATACTGTAACGAACATGGTTATGCCTTCAGAGTGCTTTGATTCCAGATGTAGACACTAATCTACACCCAGGCCTGAACATGATTCTTGACTATAAGAAAGAATTTTTGAGCTAGCAGAAAGGGAAAGGTAGACCAGGTCAGGCTTCTGGTCAGACTCCCATGTTGGACATCCAGGCAACAGCAGAGAGATAGAAGATAGCCTGAATCCTTCAGAGTCCCTGTCTGAAAGGAAAGCACTAACTTGGGTTGAATGCTGACCATGCTGAATACTTTTGTGTCCGTTGATGGGGAAATGTGGGAGGTTTTTTTGAATTATAATTATGAAAATAAGGACTATTATTTTCTTCAACTTCTCAACATCATGTATAACAATCCTGAAAAATGATCACCAACATCAGGAACAAGCCCAGGAGGCGATCTAGCCCGGAGCCTGTTTGTGTTGTTTGAAAAGAGGGACAATATAAAATTGAATATATTCAAATTTCAAATGTAATACAAACTACCATGAGTTTGGGTTAGGATTGCAAAGAAACACGGGTATGCGTGGCTGAAAAAAGCGCCCCCAGGATCTAACCTGATGCTCTTTACTCCCTAGCTTGCTGGTTAAAGAAATATTTCCTGCTGAAAGCTAGTTTTTAAAGAACTATGTTTCATACACAGACCCCAGAGTCCATATCTGGGCTCCCACATCAGGCCTGTAGATGACATTCCTGATGAAATCAGGTCATACACAGAAGGAATGACTCAAGACCAATTTTGCACCTTCCCTGAGGACCATGAAAAATGCCTTCAAAGAGGAAAAGAAAAACCATTACCAACTTGAGCCACTCAGACAGACTTGCATCAAGGATTTCTCTTAGCCCATCATTTCAGTCCTTAGAGAAGGGGAGGCGGCTTATTGCAGATTCAATTTTTTGGTATCACTCTGGAGCTACTTTACTTGTAACATAGCAAATATGGTTACTTTAAGGTACATGAAAGCAGAAAAGGCACTAGCCTGAGAGTCAGATGATTTCTAGTTCCAGTGTGGCTATTTACTAGCTGGGTGGCTTTGGACAAGAGCCTGCTCCTCTTGAACCTCAGCTTACCTCCCATAAAACCCAGCCCTTGGGCTAGAACGGCTCCATTCCTTTCAGCTCTACCATTCTGTACATGAATGGCATCAGGATTGATTGCATCCATTCTAATTTTTATTTGGCATTTGTTCATTTGATACATATATACATACATAAAAATCTGTACATGGTAAAAATACAAAATAAGTATTTCTTTATAAGTTATGCAATTAAACAGCTACCTTTTTAAAGTTTAAAAGCCATTGCAAGAAAAAAGAGCGAGAAAGAAATCTAGTCAGTGCTTTATAGTCATTCACAATAACCTTGGTATAAAATATCCATACAACATGTGTGTACAAAATAGTGTACAGTTCATAAAAGCTGTTCAAAGACAGCAAAGTTCGGTTAAAAAAAAAAAAGAGGCTGTGTAGGTCTCTCTGTCCACATCATGCCCAATAACCAGGAGGTTTGCAGCTCAGCAACACCTCCCTAGGAATAATAAAAGGGAACAAGGTAGAGTGCGTGGTGCATATAGCATGGATACAGAAATTAGAAAAAGCTTTAAAACACGCCTACAGGAATAGAGACTGCTTCTTCTCTTTCCCCAGAGAGCTTTTGGAAGGTGACAGAGAGGACTCAATATGCATGTTGTGCTTTGGGCCAGAAGGCACTGATTACATATATATATATATATTCTTTTTAGAAATTTTTGAGCTTTCTAAGAGAATGTCTATGGGAAGGCAGGAGATGGGTGCGGGGGTGGGGGTGGAGATGACAGACCGGAACGGAATAGGAAGTCCTTGCTTCCTATTAGGGGAGGTGGAGGGATCTAGAGAGTCAAGGGTGTTGGAGTTAGTTACATGATTTGGTGTTTTCACTCCTAACTCGGTTTCCTCCTCCATAAACAGATTTCCTACCATATAGAGTGGTTGCTGCTAAAGACCAGCAGGGCCTGGCTCACAGTTAGGTCCAGGCTGTGGGACTGGAGCACACCCCACTGTGTTTAAAATAGTTTACAATAAACAAAATAGAATGGAGCCCTTGCTGAAAAGTTAAGTTAAGGCCGGGACCAAGACTTAAAGTTAACTTACGTGGGGAGGACTATTTAGAGGTGGTGTAGGGGAAGGAAATGTCTCTTTGGGGCCACGACAGGGCCTGTGGCGCCCTCAGCAAGGTGATGGTGCTGCCATGGGGAGAGGCAGCATCTGGGCACCGGGACAAAGTGAACGCGCAGACTGGACCCCACCTCTTCCATTTCAAAGCACTTAGAAACAGTACTCGGGCGTGAGAGCGGCTTCTAGGACACGGTGATTTCCTCCTCCTCCTCCTCGCCCTCCTCCTCCTCCTCCTCGGAATCTGAGAAGTCCGAAGGTTTCCCGGGGCTGCTCGAGTGCGCGGGCGAGAGGGGCAGAGGCCCTGGTAGCCGCTGGTTCCGCAGGTGCGGGGCGTCGGGCGAAGCGTGATAGGCCAGGCGGTGGCGGGGGCTGCCCGGGCTGACCACCTCCTCCTCCTCCTCTTCGTCCCCAGGGCCCTTCTGGCCCACGTCGCTGAGGTCTGGGTGCGGATTGAGCTTGGTGGGCAGGGTCTGCTCGCGGCAGCCCCCGCTAGACAGGAGTTCGCGCTCCTTGGAGTTCCGCCATTTCATGCGTCGGTTCTGGAACCAGATTTTCACCTGCGATGTCCCCGTCGGCGACAGGAAGGGAGAAGAAGTCAGATCAAGGGTCCCGGGGTACGCAAGGGGGCGGGGAGTGGAGTGGAGAGCAGGTTCTGTCCTTCCGGCTGTGCCTGCTCCCTACCCCTAGAAATGAGTCCAGGTGGATTCCAGCATTGACTCCGCCCCCGCCTCAGCTCGCGGTTCCTTTTGATTCATCCACTGCCACCCGGCTGCAAAGGGCGGGGCTGGGGGCCGCTGAGCCCCGGAGGGAAGGCTGGGAGTGGAGGTGAGGAGAGAAGAGGGCTGCCCCGAGGAGCCTCGAGGGTGGTGGCCCGTGTACTCACTCCCTCTCTACGCCTCGGTTTTCCCATCTGCACAGTGGGACCTAAGCGGTTTCCGAACCCTTGCAATTGATGGGTGCGCCGGGGAGGGGTGAAGCGAGGGGGCGGGGGATGGGTGCTGTGAACGAACTGCCCTCACCTGCGAGTCTTTCAGGCCCAACTTGGCCGCCAACTTCTTGCGGTCGGGCTTGCTGATGTACTTCTGCTTCTGGAACATCTTCTCCAGCGCCTTGCGCTGCACGTCAGAGAAGACTGCTCGGCGCAGCATGCCCCGCCGAGGCTTCCCGCGCGCGGCCAGCGGCCAGGAGAAGGTCCCGGGGATAGGCACGACGCTGGAGGACGCTGCAGGGTGGGGGGAGGTGGCGAGTGAGTGGGCTAAACCCCCCACCGCTCCCCCCCGCAACGTGGCTCTCCCTGGCTTTTCGCTCTGATCCCTTCATCTCTTTAAAGCGCTCTTTTTTCTCCCCCTGGAGAATAGGCCACGAACCTACAAACCTGCGAGAGTGAAAGGCGTTTTCCGCCCAAATAACTTTCCCTTTCAACCGTGCAAACCCGGATTAGAAGAACCACGGAAACACAGAAAACAGCCCCCACAATAGCCTGTTTCGTTTTTCCATTCAGTGGACTCAGGGAGAGAAAGTTGCGCACATTAGCTAAAACAGCAATAGAAAAAATAAATTACAAAAATAAAAATAAAATCTCCAGCCGAAGCCACTGGGTTTCTCCCCTAAGCTTTTATCATTTCAGCGGCTTTTGCATTTTTTAGATGAAAATGAGGTGCTTTACTATTTTGATAAAGAGGGAAAAATCCGATTTAGATTTTTTGAAAAATCCAATAAGTATTCATCATCTTTTTTATATTAATCCTTCTTCCCCTCCCCCCACGAAACCTAAAGAATTCGACCGGAATACATGAAAAGTGGCAGCTAATTAGCACATTGACCGCTTCCCAATGGATATTGGCATGATAAAAGGGGGGGAGAGTTTCGCTTTAAGCGAAAGAAAAAAACAAAACAAAAAGAAACAGAGACTCTAATGAAGCGTGAATGGTAATTGTGTAGTAATGAACTAACAGAAAAAGACTGAGGACAAGCAGCGAAAGCCATATATTACTGGGACAAAAGAGATTTACACTTTCAAACTAAACACAACTGCAGGCCAAGACCATTGAGAGAATACTGATAGCAGAGGCTTCTCTTCCCCGAATCGTTTTCATTAAATGGACATGAAAAGCTATTTATAAAGCTCGGGTTGTTTTTGTTAGAGCATTGAGATGAGGGAGAAAGGGAGCAAATTCCATTATTAGCAGCAGTGTGAATGGTGGTGGCGCTGGGGAGGGGGGTAGGTGGTGAATTCTCTCTCCCCCTTTAAAAAATCAATTGCTTGTGTCTTTCGTTGATATTTGGGAGTGCTGTCATGATTTTACCCAATCCCCACAAGCCATACCCAGTTTCTGTTCTCTTTACAGGGATTCTCCTGCCTCCTTTTGAGTTTTGACCAGTTGCAGAGTTTTTGAGCCATATTTTGAATCACCAGTGAGGTTACGGGATGAAAACCTGGTGGAAGCTGTTTAAGGTGTTGCTCCTTTAGGCTGAGCCACAATTATGGGCTTTCTTCCAACTGCTTCTAATTGTTCAAGATCAATGGTATTTTTAAAGACAGGGTGGGAAAGGGGTATGAGACGGGGTTGGGAAATCAGGTTGGAAAAAGGAGGTCAGGATTGGGGGAGGATCTAGTTCTCCTCCCTCTGGGCGACCCTAGGCATCCCACACAAGAGGGCACCCCATGTGGTCTTGTGAAAAGCCCGAAGCCCTGAATGAGCCTTAAAGAGAAATTAGCCCCGGCTGGTAGGTGTCTCTCGGCGGCGTGGAGGGACTAGGGCCGGTCTGTGTGTGGCTGCCCGGAGGAGCTGACCAATTGGTCATGGTGCTGAAACCTTTGTGGGGAATCGTGGCCAAGTGCACTGACTCTGTGGGAAAACGGCGGCGTGAAGGGATGCCAACAGCTCCTCACTGGGAAGGGAACCGCCTCAAATTGGGACCATGACAATTCCTGCTAATTTGTAGAGCAGGGAATTGGTGCAAAGTGTCAAGCAGTCACTGCTTGTGCTAAATAGGGCATCAAATTGGCGCGACGGATTCGTGAATGTTGTACGCCTCGCAACCTCTGAACCAGAGCATAACCCCGAGGGGTGGACGGAGAAATACGGCTTTGGGGCAGGGAACGATGGGCCGGCCGGGGCTGGGGAGCCTCTCAGCCTCGCCCAAGGAAGCCATAGGGACCTACCTGGGAAATAAGAAGATCTGATGAAAGGCTGAAAGGACCCTTCGAAGTAGGGAAAGGCGAAGGTCTTGGGAGGGACGCTCTGGAGCAAGGCTGGGGATGTTTCTAGCGGGCGGTGGTGGGAGGGACAGAAAGGAGGGAGGGAGACAGAAAGAATCTGATTACGTACTTGCCTATTGTACAGCACATTGAACACACGATATAAGTAACCCTTCATCTGGTTTCAAAGACATCTTTCTTACATATTGACAGGGTAAAATAAATCTTCCTAATATTGTCTTATCTGTAATACTATTTCCTTTCCCCCCAACAAGATTCTTTGCGGCGTCCCACGCTACCCCAATCTCCATCCTAGGCACTAACCAGATAGGTAGGACTGAGTGGGGAGGAAAGAAATTGCAGCCTTGTAATATTAGCTAATCCAATAAATATATCATATTGAGTTTAAAAAAGAAACTGTCTCCTAGAGCTGCATGGCAGAAACGCAGACGTCCAGGGGCGTGCGCTCAGCATTACCACGCCAGACAACTGCGCACTGTCTCCGACTGTGTGTGCTCAAGTTCATTCCGCGGATGGGGCCAGCCTGGAGGCTTTTCTTCCCCGGAATTGACTGGACTATTCTCACATTGCCAGACGTAGGGTCTCAGAGTTTGTGCCTACGTGTGTGCACTGATATGTGTGTGGGTGCCTGCTCGCTAGAGGAAACTGAGGTCAGGAGGACTTTGCGCATGCCTGGCACCTGAACAGATCCTCAGCGTTGTGCCCTCACTTACCTGTTCTGGGCCCCGAGGAGAGGATGGCGTTCACTCCAAACTTCAGAAACGTGGGCTCGCTAGCAGGGGAGACTGCAGTTGGTGGAGAGCCGCCCCGCCGGCTGCCGGGACCCGGGGAGCCCAGGTCCGAGGCCCCCGAGTCGGTGAGGGCCGTGGGGGCCCCCTGTCTGGGCGGCGACATGCTGGCGGTGGGCACGCTGCGGGGCAGGTAGGCGGGGGGCCGGCTGATGCGGATCAGATCCTCCACCAGGAAGCTGGAGTGGCCAGAAAATGCCGACTGCAGGGACTGGGGCAGCGTCAAGGTGGGAGTGGGCCGCAGGAGGCTAGGGTACCCGGCTGGGGGCGCGAGGAGCCCGGGGAACATCATGATAGGCGCGGGGCGGGCGAAATAACCCTTCTTTCAGTGGCCGGAGGGTAAACGCCTCGCTTCCCTCCCCTCCCGCCCCCGCAGTGTCCTCTCTCTTGGGCTTAGCAAACGTCTCCAAGTAACGATCCCACTTGGGCGTCTGCAAGTCCTCCGTGGTCCTCCCGTTGAGGTGATGGTTTTATAGTGGCCCGCTCGCTAAAGCACTTTGAAAAGTGACAGCTCTGACAATGAAGTTCAACAAAGTTCTCCACTTGAGCTTCATTCGCTGGAGGCTCTGGGCGCTCTGATTGGCGCAGGGGTGCAATTTATGATTGGATTAGTCTTCATAAGCATGGCCCGTACAATGGGCCGACAACAAAGGCCCGCGCGCATCAATTCTGCATATCGACCGCCTCTTTGCAATACAGTGAGCCCCCAAAGCTCTCACCAAAGGTTTTTGTTCCAAAGCAACACCCAGGCCAATTAAATGCCTATTTAGAAGTTTCAGATGACATCTTGCCTCATAGAAAAGGAATTATTTAAAGAACGCACTAAATTTATTTGCAGCTCCCCTGCTAAGCCTGGAAAATAAATCAATAAATATTCATAGAAATACATCTTCAGCAAAGTAACCTTCCCTCTTGTGGGGGTGGGGCAATGAAAAGTTTCAAGTCGGTGAACATGAAAATATACCCCCTCTCCAGTCTCTAGCCCTATCCGTTACTCCAGCTGAAGAATAAAGCAGATGTAGGGGTGAGTGAAATCAGTGTTGGAAGTCCCATTCTGACGACTCAGGGAGACTTGGAAATGAATGCTTTGGGGCCACTGGATGCGTGTCCGTAAGAGTGGGAAGAGGTCTGGAGTTACTTCATTTCGGGAGACTGGTTGAGTTTGAGAGTTGGTGGATATCTGAACAGTAAAACGAGTCTCCTTCAAACTCCCAGCAACTTGGAAAACGATTTTCTCTAGGAGTGTCTGCAGGGGGCTCTCCGCACCTCACCTTGCGGGAGGAGCGGAGAAGATCAGAGCTGGGCTGCAGAGCGGCGGGATTCCGCTTGCAAAGGTCTTAGGCTGGCCAGAAGCTGCCTCGGGCAAGAGTGTCCAACAGCTATGAGTGCTATGCTGGCCCTTCTCCAACCATAGGGAGCTCTCGGCAGTTTAATTTGAAATTCACAGCACTGACATTTTAAGCCACAGCAGCAAAGGTCCAGACATTGTCCAGAGAGAGCCCTATCGATTGTGGGGCGCTTAACTTGGCAGCTTCTTAACTACAGCCCACAAATGCCTGAAAACCGGAGGAAAGAATGCGGGTCTCAAGAATGTTGGTCTACGCCAAGAAAGCCTCCTCTGAATGTGGGGCTTCAACGGAGAATCTTCCTGGAGACAGTCTCTTCGCTTTCCTCAGGTTGGGGCTGAGGTGGCACTGACTCGATTCCCCCCGTTTCCCTGTTCGGCGAGATAACAGATGTGTTAAATGTCCCATTCATCTCTTTAGTGTGGCTGAACCTCCCCAAAGAGAAGTGTGCAGCCCCGCCAGGCCGCCCTGATCCTATTAACCATGAACTAACTGTCACCTTCAGCTGGTTTTCCTTTTTGCTTTTTAACACAAAGCTTTCTCAAAAATCTTATTAACCAGCTTTATTTCTCTCGATGGTTTTGTTCGGGGCGTTTTGTGTTGATGATCTCCATGTCGCTGCTTTAACCATTCAATAAAAGTGCATCTGCGATTTATATCACATTAAACCAGAAACGGAGCCCGCTAAAACTCTCCCTTGATTCAAATTAAAAAGTTATTTAGGGCCCGACTCCAGAGGCGAATTAATGCTAGAAGATGACGTAAGTGCGGAGTTTCTGAGCCCAAGCTTGCTCTTGCTTATGAGCAGTGAGAGAGAACCAATCAGGAAAGAAACAACTTTTAAATAAGGGGCTATTTAAATATGGGAAGTGCCTTGCCTGAGTTAATTGGAGGCCTCTGGAAACAGAAGAGGGAGATCTGTGAAGAACCTCAAAAGTTCCACTTTTTGAAGTTTGCAATAAAATAGGTGAAAAATTATAAGCTATCTGAACACCTGCGCTTTAACCTTGTCACGAGACAGCTTCCCACTGTCCCATCCTCTCCCTTCCTTTTTTCCTCAGGCCCACCTCCCTCCTTCTCCCACTCCCTTTCCTTCTGCCCCCCACCCCTTTTTCTCCCCGCGTCTGAAGGACTTGGTCAATTGCCAGTTCCCAGAAGGATGCGCCGGGGTCTTCAGGGTGTTTGATTCCCTACCGGTGAAGCGCTTTTCCAAATCTTCTGGATGATCAGAATAGAGTCTGTATTTCCAAAATAAACTTGAATTTTTTTTTTTTTTTTTTTGAGTGGGAAACGGTAAGAAGTTGAATCCAGGGTGAGCCCTTCCCAGCACCTCCTTCCCTGTTGGGGCATTTGCCCGGGTGTAGTTTTCACTGTTTCTTGCCCGTTGACTGGCTTCCTGCTACCCCCTAACCCCCGCCCCAGGCCCTTGCCATTCTGCCTCACTATAGACTAACTGCTACGAACTTCTCGGCTTTTAAAAGTCTGGCCTTCCATTTTTTGGAGGGTGGGTCAACCCCTTGCTGCGATCCACGTGGACCCCGCTTCCTGGGGTCAGTCTCCACAGCCTCTAAAGAATTCCTAAAGCGCCAAAGAGGAAAAGTGAGGGCGGGGGCGAGGGGGGGAGGGCTGGCTGCCCGTGAAAAGGCAAAATAAATCCTAAGGAAGCAAGAAATCTGACGAAACGATCTTACTTTAAGTGATCTCCTTGAACGCGTCTTTTCAGACTCCGCGATAACTTAAGGGGCTGCGCGGCGTGGCGGCTGCGACTAAGACCTGTGACTAATGCCATTTGACCTGAGCCCATGGGGTTTTGTGCGTCCTGCCATTCATTGTTACGTCGTTATCTTCAAGTTTATTTCGGAGAAATCATTTGCGTTCTTTGTCTCAAATCTGAGCTATTTCTTTTTCAAGAGAAAAAAAGACGAGAGGGGAAAACAGAATCGGAGGCCAGGGTTTGGGGTTTAAGGTCCTTGCCTACACCGCAGGGGTGACTGCTCGCTGGGGGAGGCAGCAGCAGACCCGGCTGGGGCTCCCCGGACCTAGGTCGCCAGAGCTGCCGAAACTTCCCTTGGATAGTAGAAAGAGCGCATCGGAACGCACTTTGGGGGTTTCTTTTCCCCAGCGCAGGGGAGAGCAGGCGCGTCCCTGACCCAGGCGCCGAATGGGGAGCAGCAGCAGTGGCGCACACGGCCCTCTCCAGTGCAGGCGGTGCCTGGAACGTCTCGAGTAAGAGAAGGTCAGCCAGAGAGGTGAAACGGACACTGCAAAGTAGAGAGTGGCCTGAGCTTCCCGGCCCTCTGAAAAGATGGCGAGTGTCCGTTTTGGAAAGGCTGCGACTCCAATGTCACCCTTTGCAGGCTTCAGACCCCCAGGCTTCCACGCTCCCTGCCAGAGCTGCCAACAAAGTGAGAGCGCGTTTTTGAAAGATTGGCCGGATGCCGGGCGGTGATAGGGAAAAGCGCCCGACGCTTGGTTTCTCCAGGCGGGGAAAAAAAAGAGGGAGCTAACCGGCGAGGCGAAGGAGGAGGGCTGTGAGGCTCAGGCTGAAAGAGCTTTCCTACCGCCCTCGCCCCTCTTCGCAAGCCTCTCTATTAAGACAGCTCTAAGGGGTTCACCTTCAGAATAGGCCACTAGGAGCTACCGCTGCCCCAGCTCTTTCTAGTGTCTCCCCCCTCACCCCCATCCCTTTCACACTCACTCCCCTCTTTTTCCTTGAAAATCCTTCTATTGTGCCAATCAAGCAGATGGTTTGCAGGAAATATAGCTTGGCCTCGCTGACCGAAACTAATTTTAACTAGCTTTCCAAGCCCGAAACGTTTGTTTTGCTCTTACAAAATAGCCCCAAAAACAGCTGGCAAGGGTGAATTAAACCCATTAAAGACACATTTATAAGAAATTATATTCACATAGATTGCCCGAACCCCCTTGTGCAGTCTAAGAGAGGAGATGAGCGCATTTAAATGAAAATGTCGCAGGACGCTCCCCTCCTTAACGTAGCCTGAAAGTCTCAAAACATTTTACTAAATAGATTAACTTGACTATTGTCTTGCATCACATTTATCAGCTTCATTAAGTGAATAGCTGAACAAATATATTACGCATGCATGAAAAGCTCTTTTTCGAAGAGTTTCATTGTATCCTCAGCCCTGACAGGTGGTTAACTGTGTGTTGTGTTTTTTTGTGGGTTTTTTTGGTGTTTTCTTTTTCTTTTTCTTTTTTTTTTTGTTTTATTATTATTTTTTAACCCGAAGAAAGAGGATCTCTGTAGAGCGGCGCATGGCTGGCAGTGCGTAGTTGGAGAGAGTTTACTTTAACTCCCTTCTTGAACCGCCCCCACTAGCCCCAGCAAAATTAAAACCATGTTGGGCCAAGGAGATATGAGCCCATTCAAAATAATCAAAATTAAATTTTGGTAAGCCCAGCCTTGAGTGCTTTCTCTCTCCATCATTACCTCCACCCCCTTGTCTGAGAAATTAATTTCATACTGCTCCTTTTAAAAGCTAAAGGTTCCATCCCAGTCTTCTTGAAAATAAATTGCCATTGTTTCTCTTTGCTTAACCAGCTCTTCACAGACTGCAGGATTAAATATTCTTCTTTTTTAATAATAATAATAATAATAAAGAGCCTCATTTTGTTGTTCAGGCTGGTCTCCAACTCCTGGCCTCAGGTGATCCTCCAGCATCTAAATATTCTTTTAACTCACAATTGAATCCATTTCACTTTACTGTATGTCTTTAGGGAAAGTCCTTGTCTCCTGGGCCTCAGTGTCCCTATGGGTGAAACAAGGGGTTGCCCTAGACAGCTCTCTAGGGGCCCTTTCAGATCTGATCTCCTGAGGTTTAAAAACAAAAAGCTCTTTGTTGCCTTATGAAGGGGCCCGGCAACTCCCAGCCTCTGAGCCCAGGGTGATGACAGGAAGGACAGCACCTCCAGGTCCTAGGGTGATCTCTTGGTGGAAGGGAAGAAAGTGGGGTACTCTAGAGGCCTAAGACAAATCTGCCAGCCGGGGAGGACTGCGCACTCTGGGCTCTCACTCCTGGGGTCTCAGGATACATTGGGAACCAAGAGCAAAAGCCTTGGGGTCACCCCACCCACACATTCTGCCCCACATCCCTCCCTTCAAACAGGCTGCCTTGCCTGCTGCTCCTCTCCAGCTCTTGTCCTACCATGAGGTGAGGTGTAGCCAGATACCAGGTGAAAAGTAGGAGGGGATCCTCCCTGGCTCACTCCCCTTGTCCTCGGCCTCGCTTTTTAGCTGCTTTAGTAACCTGGTGGAGTGACACAGTGAGCCCTTTCCCCTCTGCGCTCCATCACCTTTTCCTTCTCTTGCCTTTTCTGCCTTCCGCCCACACCAAGCTGGAGCTATTGGTGTTCTGTCCTTGACTTTTTCTGGTTAAAGAGGCTTGGACGAAGGTGAAATTGGTGCTGGGTGGGAAAGAGCATAGAATCTTTCTCTGAAAGGGCTGCTTTTGTCCAAGGCAAGAGGGCAGGAGGAGAGAGAATATGAAATCTATTCAGTCTTCTCTTTCCCATCCCCGAGGATTCAGGGATGGGGTCCAGATGCCTCTTAGCAAGGGTGGTTTTGTGCTCAGGTGGAAGTGACCCCCCGGGAGGGGGGCTTAGGAGTTAGGGGGACCAGTGAGTTGGGTGACAGATCCTGGAGAGATGATTGAATGATGATGCAGCTATCCCCACCCCACCCTACCTACTTCAAGAACAGAGGACTTTGGGAAGACTTGAATGAGTGTGAAAAGTCTTCAGGATTTACACCAATCTTTCCAAATACCTCCAGAGGCTTGTTGTCTTAATCTCGTTCGACATTTAAGAGCCCTCAAGGAAAAAGGATGCTTGCCTATGGACTGAGACTCTCTTTTCTAAACTAAACCAGGATCTTGCTTCATCTTATCCTTTTTCTTTTTTTTAATTGAAAAAACAAAAAAACTGTTGTATGTGTTTTAAAACATAGAAATATAGGGAAGTTTAAACTTTCCCTCTGAAGGTTCAATTACCTGAATATGCTGAAATAAATGGATAATGAACAGATCAACAGGAGAAAAAGCATACAAATTTAATAATGTGCACAAGGGCATGGGAATCACACAAAGTATGAGACTCAAAGAAGGGCCAGACGGTTGAAATTTAAATATCCTTTTTAGGGGAGACAGATTAAAGAAAAAGTAAGTGATGTTTACGGGAAATTAATGGACTCAAAGAGCAGACAATACCTGGGACAAAGTTTGGGCTCTGGGGGACAGGGTGACAAATTATAGAAAAATGAGGAGCAGAACTGTACTATGAACAAAGGTTGCCTTATGACATAGATAAGTATCTCAGCTTAAAAAAAAGTTGGCCTGGTGTGTTGGCACACCCCTGTAATCCCAGCAGTCTGTGGGGGCTGAGGTGGGCAGATCACTTGAGTCCAGGAGTTCGAGACCAGTTTGAGACTCTTGTCTCTACAAAAAAAAAAAAAAAAAAAAAAAAAAAAAAAAAAAAAAAAAAAAAATTTAGATTTTTTTGGGCCCCCCCCAGAATAAAATATATTGTGGGTGGGGGGGGGTTTTAAGTTGGAGTG
>CAUYLG010058632.1:0-32687 GCA_963573385.1 Cacajao melanocephalus
GAACAAGTAAACTTAACAATTATTTACAGAACTCTCCACCCCAAATCCACAAAACATACATTTTTCTCAGTATCACATTACACCTATTTTAAAAGAGACCACATAATTGGAAGTAAATCACTCCTCAGCAATTGCATAGCACTTCACAGGTTTAAATAAAATATTGGTTGGCAAAAAAAAAAAAAAAAAAAAAAAAAATTGTGCGAGGGCCACCCAACGGGAACTGTGGCTTTCAGCAGAGTAACATAGCACCACCAACCACCCAGAGCCTGAAGTCTTGGATCAAAGACTTAAATCCAAGACCTAAAACCTAAAAAGTTCTATAAGAAAACCCAGGAAAAATTCTTCTGGACACTGGCCTAGGCAAAGAATTTATGAGTAAGACCCTAAAAGCAAATGTGTCAAAAACAAATAAATAGAACCTAACTAAACCAAAAAGCATCTGCACAGCAAAAGAGATAACCAACAGAGTAAAAACAGAATGAGAGAAAAATATTTGCAAATATTTGAGGTACCTCCCAGGCACCCCACAATTCTTGCTAGTTTCCCTTACCTTGTTCACGTCTTTGTGAAATTTGTCATTAAACTCTTTGCAATTAGACTGTTTTGAGTACCATTTCTTTCCTGCCTGGACCCTGACTAATTAGATAATATCCCATTTTACAAATGTAAGGAAGTTGAGGGAAGGAAAGAGCAGGGGAAATAAATACTCAAAAGCTACAGGGCAAGGGGCCCCATATGTGATCCATAATTGCCTGTCTCCCAGGGCACAGAGCATGCTGGATTGGAAAGGGCAAACAGAGAGTATGCAGCCAGGTGTATCTCTCAAAGTTGTGATGAGCCTGTCTTCTCATAATCACTTATTTTATGTTTCTGTCTATCCTACTAAACCATAAATGTTATACAGGCAGGAAGTATCAACTAACTCACTGTCCATCCAGAGCATAGCTCAGTCCCTGGCACCAGGT
This sequence comes from Cacajao melanocephalus, assembly GCA_963573385.1. Lineage (NCBI taxonomy): Eukaryota > Metazoa > Chordata > Mammalia > Primates > Pitheciidae > Cacajao > Cacajao melanocephalus. The sequence continues at coordinate 969 of CAUYLG010058632.1, forward strand.
AAGTTACCCTTACTACTTATTGTATGATACTAATTTAAATAATAATATAATTGAAAAATGAGGCATGATCAGGTTACTATACAACACAGGAAATAAGTAGAGGACTGGCACCTTTAAAATGCAGCTCTAGATCTCCATCTTAGCTTCTACCCTGTTCTATTAGCTTGAGGGGTATGTGATGCTCCAAAAAACCCACCCCAAAAGATTAGCCCAGAAATAGACCAGTCTGGGCCAAGAGTGGTGGCTCACGCCTGTAATCCTAGCACTTTGGGAAGCCAAGGCAGGTGGATCACCTGAGGTCAGGAGTTCGAGACCAGCCTGGCCAACATGGTGAAACCACGTCTCTACTCAAAATACAAAAATTAGCTGGGCGTGGTGGCACACACCTGTAATCCCAACTACTGGGGAGGCTGAGGCACGAGAATCACTTGAACCTGGGAGGCAGAGGATGCAGTGAGCCAACATCGTGCCAATGAACTCCAGCCTGGGCAACAGAGCAAGACTCCATCTCAAAAAAAAAGAAAAAGAAAAAGAAAGAAATCGACCAGTCTGAATTCAATTAAAGCCATAAATCTTTTCTAATGTCATTGAATTTCCTTAATTTGATTATTATCTATAACAATTATATTATGAATATAGTTAATTCCATTTGGGAGATAATATAAGTTTAAACGGCTCAACCCAACATGAGTATGTCTACTCTTAATTTCCACTAAAATCATTATAAAAAGACTATTTAGAATCACCACACATTCCAGGAACTGCTGCCACTGAGGAGACTGCCTGAGCAATAAGAGAAACAAAAACAGTAAGACTGGCTTTTTTTTTTTTTTTTTTTTTTTTTGAGTCAGAGTTTTGCTTTTGTTGCTTAGGCTCGAGTGCAATGACATGCCCTTGGCTTACTGCAACCTCCACTTCCCAGGTTTAAGCAATTGTCTTGCCTCAGCCTCCTGAGCAGCTGGGATTACAGGCACCTACCCCCATGCCCAACTAATTTTTGTATTTTTAGTAGAGACAGGGTTTTGCTCTGTTGGCCAGGCTGGTCTTGAACTCCTGACCTCAGGTGATCTACCCACCTCAACCTCCCAAACTGCTGGGATTACAGGCGTGAGCCACAGCAGCTGGCCCAGACTGGCATTCTTAAACTTCTCTCACAACTACAAAGCATGTTAAACAAAGCAGGCCAAACAGACTAGTGCCCATCTGTGTACATGCCACACCTACTGTACCAATTCATACAATAAAATACAAGGAAAGTAAAGTTCAGTAACACTCCCAGGGAGAAAAATTTAGGAGGGTGGGGAAAAATATGAAACATATTTTATAGTTTTATATTTATAAAGTAACCAAATTAATGTATTTTAAAAGTTAAATCTCACATAGTGGGCCAGACATGGTGGCTCACAACTGTAATCTCACAGTATGGGAGGCTGAGGTGGGTGCATTACCTGAGGTCAGGAGTTCAAGACCAGCATGGCCAACCTGGTGAAACCCTGCCTTTACTAAAAATACAAAAAATTAGCTGGGTGTGGTGGCAGACACCTTTAATCCCAGCTACTTGGGAGGCTGAGGCAGGAGAATCGCTTGAACCTGGGAGGCAGAGGTTGCAGTGAGGCAGAGGTTGCAGTGAGGCAGAGGTTGCAGTGAGCCAAGATCATGCCATTGCACTCCAGGGCAATAAGAGCGAAACTCCGTCTCAAAACAAACAAACAAACAAACAAACAAACAAAAAACTCATATAGCAATGCATATCATAAGAATATAGGAAAATGTAATACATTTAAAAATTTAAATAACATAGAACTATAGAGTGAGAAGTGAGTTCTCCTTCCTATTACCCAACCAAATGCTACGCTCATCTACAATAGAAATGCCCACTAACAGTTTAATATCATTTTAAGACTATTTCCTAAATTTTTACATATATATGTACATGTTATGTTAAAATATTCATGAATCATTGCATATATATTTTTCTGTAAATAATTTTCTCACTTAACAGATCTTGGACATACTCTTATATAATTAAATATACAGCTACCTCATTCTTTTAAAAATCTGCATCATATTCCTAATATAAATATTTTATTTATGATTTATTTGAACCACTCCCCAACTGCTAGGCATTTAGGTTAACTTGAATTTTTCTACTCACCACAATTATTTTCATGAATTCTTCATAATGTACATAGTTCATATGTTTTCCCCCCATTTATAGTTAATTCATTCTTGATACAGCTTTGCTGACTTTTACTCAAGCTCATCTTCCACTGAATTAGCGCCACGGTGTAGAATGAAATGGCTACGTGCTTTTTTTGTTTAAGTGATTATGAATTTTTTGATCCCTTCCATTGAGAGGTGTGTCCCCTCTCCTTGAATCTGGGGAGTCTTGCAATAGCTTCTACTAATAAAGAGGGGCAGAAATGCTGTTATCTGATTTCCAAAGCTAAGTTATAAAAATCCACACAGCTTCCACGCAGTCTCTTGGAACATCTGTTCTGTGGGGATGCTCACTCTTGGAACCCCCCGACTTGGAAAGCCAGCTGCCATGCTGCAGGAAGCCCGAGCACCATGAAGTCAACCCGCAGATGCTCTGGTAAACAGCCCCAGATGAGTCTAGCCTTCAAGTCATTCTAGCCCAGGTACCAGTCATATAGGTGGAGAAGCTTCCAGATGATTCCAGCCCCCAGCAATTTGAGTCTTCCCAGCTGAAGCTTGTTAACTGGTCCAGTAAATAGAGCAGAGACAAGTCATTCCTACTGTGTCCTGTCTGGATTCCTGACCCAAAGAATGTGTACAAATAAGATGCTGGTGATTTCATTCTACTAAGTTTTGGGGTAATTTGTCACAGAGCACTATGTAACTGGAACCACATAGATAGGTCCGATTGCCTAATTCAGGCAGGTAACATTTTTCATACCTCAAATCCTATTACTTCCATCTATAAAGACACGTGCAAGGACTCCGAGGAGTGGACTAGGACCTCAAATCAGTCTTTAAATCACTGGAACTCCTGTCCCTACCCACAGGCTAGAGATTTCTACTTAAAAACATCCTAAATCCTATACAAATGAAACAGTTGTGTGTGTGTGTGTGTCCTTTTCATTCAGCTGGAGCAAAAATACTCAAATGCAAATCCTCAGTGAACTTGGAATTTAAGGTTTGGGCAGGATCTCTGGACTTCAATTCTCTCACAAAGACTTTCATAGATTGATTTTCTTCTAATTTCAAAGAATTACGAATGGCACAAGTTTACTTTAACACCCTTCATCAAGGTGATGGGAATGTTAGCTAATTTTAACATATATTTTTAAAAAGAAAACAAAGGAATAAAAGCTAGAAAGAAAAATGCCTTAAGTACCGAAATTCACTTGGTGCCCAATGCTACACCCCACTCCTTCTCCCTTCCCAGGTACCCAACAGACCCACAGCAACAAAGCTTCAGGGTAACAAGGGCAGCGCCGAGCTAGGAAAAAAGGTGTCTGGCTGCCCGTCATCCTGCAGAGCTGGGCAAGCAGAAAGGTAGGCCAAAGCCCTCTGGGGGCTGGTTTTCCTCAGTGAGTCTCTGCTCAAACCATACCCAGGGAGCCACCAAATAGCTCAGAGTCTAACAGTCCAATCTGCTGCCTCTCTGGGGCTGGTATACCCCTTCAGTGCCCATTCATGGGGTGCAACCATCTGTCTCAGGCTGTCCTGTTAAACTGCTCTCCTCAGTGCTAGGTAAGGCACTGCAAGCATTGGTCTTCTCACTGCTTGACAGCCTGCAAGGCTGCAGATGGACTCAGGTGGTCACCTCCAGCGCACAGAAGGGTCTGTGAGCAGCCCTGCACACAACAGATTGCTGAAAGCTTATACTGCCCCCGCTCAGAGCCTTTCATCATCCTCCTGGACATACGTGTCAACTTTTCTTTTGCTGTTGAGAACTGGTCCTTAGCAGAGCCTCACTACTAAGTGTGGCCTGGAGACCTGCAAATCCGGAATCACCTGGGAGCTTCTTACACATGCAGAGTCTCGGGGCCCAGCCCAGACCTGTGGGAACAGAATCTGCAATTTCACCAAATCTTCACATGAAACACACACATTCAAGTGTGGGAAGTGCTGTTCTAGAGAACCTTCATTTCAAATGGAACGTTTCTGTCAGAATAAAAGCTAGGATGCTAGGTTTATTTTTTTATATATATATATTTTTTTCAACATCACAGTCGAAATGTTGAAAAAATAGTTTTAAGTTGTGGGAACCAGCATAATCCTATTCCCAGCAGAAAGACCTCATTATTCATGCACTCTTGCAAGGGGAGGGGGGAGAGCTCAGCTCACTTTATTTCAAAGCCAAATCCAAGAGCATGAAAGTGTGGGTATTTCATTTTAAATCACCACCCACTGTCACAAACACTAATTGGTCCAGTAGACGGTATTATAAAAGCTTAAGGTGGGAGCTTGGCCAGGCAACACACAGCTGCACAAAAAGAAATGTCCAGAAAACAATTTTGTTTCTTTACCTATAACAGTGTTTCTCAACTGGGGACATGTGGCAATGTCTGGAGACATGTTGTGCTGTCACAAGTGAAGGGACTGCAACTGAAATTGAGCGTGCCAGGGACAATGCTAAACATCTTACAATGCACGAGCCAGCATCCCACACCCGAGAACTGTCCAATCCTACATGTTAGTGCTGAGGCTGAGAAACCCTGACCTATATACAGGATTAACTCTAATGTTGTTTTCTTTTCTTTTTTTTTTTTTTTTTGTGATAAGTCTTACTCTGTTGCCCAGGCTGGAGTGCAGTGGCACAATCTCAGCTCACTGCAACCTCCACCTCCTGGGTTCAAGTGATTCTCCTGCCTCAGCCTCATAGGTAGCTGGGATTACAGGCACGCAGCACCACACCCAGCTAATTTTTGTATTTGTAGTAGAGATGGGGTTTCACCATGTTGGTCAAGCTGGTCTCGAACTCCTGACCTTGTGATCCGCCCACCTCAGCCTCCCAAAATGCTGGGATTACAGGCATGAGCCACCATGCCCCGCCTCTAATGTTATTTTCTCTTCCCTCTCAGTGCCTACCACCCACTTCATACTGATCACTCCACTACGCAACTCATTTTTCAGTAAAGTCCTGCGCATGCACGCGCGCACACACACACACATGCATGCACACGTGTACGCGCACGTACACACACACACACACACACACACACACACCCTCCCTCCCTCCATGGTTTTCCCCAGCTTGGCTCAGAGAAGAGCCAGCCATTGAATGCCTGACAGCCAGGGATGGAGGGGCTGGGGCCCTGTCCTTTCATCAAGAAGGGTCCCTACTTGTCCTTCCTCATTACCCATGCAGCACAGGCCTTAGGTTACCTATTATAAAATCATGGGCTGTGAGAGCTGGAAGGGGCCTTAGTGATCCTCTCGTCCAGCGCCCTTCGTGTATTAAAGGGGCTGCTTCCCAGCAGACTCAGCACATAGCCCAGTTCCTTTACAACACACAAAAAAAGGAGCCAGGATTCATAAGGAATGCAAAGAAAAAGAACAATAGCACAAGCCCCAGTGTTTGAAGAGCCTGAGCAACTGCTGAATGGTGATGTTCTATTTTTAGCTCAACTTTCCTGAAAAGGAACCCCTGCTTCCCCTTTTCTGGAATGCTGTGGCATCCTCTCTAATTGTTTGGTTTCCCTTCTGCTCCAAAGGTTGCTGTAAAGACTGTCTAGGAAAGTGAATCTCACTGCACAGACCCATTCTTATGTGCAGGGTGACCACAAGTCCTGGCACAATTTTTATGGTTGCCTTGGAAAAACTAATAGAATCCCCCTTTCCTAGGTGTCTAGGTTTGGATGATGATTTATACTGTAACCTTTCTTCTGGGGCACGCTGTTCCCAGGGAGAACAAAGCTACAGGCCTGGCATGCTTTTGCAGAGCACATTAAGCCACAGACCTTAATGTGAAACTGATGTGCAATTATGTCTAATTTGGCCCTTGCTGGTGATGTGCCAGCTGACCGAAATTCTGCTCACTGAAAATGACTGGATGCCGATGAAGGAAAATCCAGAACTGCGCAAACGCATTCTAATCCTGTTGACTTGAGAGCGTCAAGAGTGAGGATATTGGCACAGACCATGGGAAAACCTGCTCTGAAACTGATCCACGAAGTTAGTACCCAGGAATTTCCACTTCAAACTGAGTCTATCCTTCAGTTTCTAGCTCCAGCATGCACGAACAACTCACATTTCTGTGTGGTACGCACGCACTGATCCATGAGGCACAAGTGGTGTTACGGAGCTCAAAGGCTCAGGTAAAACGTAACCTAAAAGCAAGGCCAGCAAGTTGATCATTGGCAATTCATCCCATCAATAATGCCAACCTGGGACCTATTAGCCCACACCAGTCAAATCCAAGCAGATAAAAACTCCATCCCTCATAATCAGAATGAATAATATAAGAACTAATGTGGGCCAGGTGTGGTGGTTGACACCTGCAATCCCAGTACTTTGGCAGGCGGAGGTGGGAGGATCACCTGAAGTCGGGAGTTTGAGACCAGTCTGGCCAACATGGTAAAACCCCATCTCTACTAATAATACAAAAATTGGCTAGGCATGGTGACACACGCCTGTAATCTAAGCTACTCCGGAGGCTGAGGCAGGAGAATTGCTTGAACCTGGGGAGTGGAGGTTGCAGTGAGCCGCGATCACACCACTGCACTCCAGCCTGGGTGACAAGAGCAAAACTCTGTCTCAAAACAACAACAACAACAAAAAAACTAATGTATTTTTTTTTCTTTTGCTTACAATACTTACAAGTCTCTCGGAAAAATGAAGACTACAGAACAGGAAACATCATTCTATCTAAAACAACTGTTAACAATTTGACACATCTCCTTCCAGTCCTTTCCCCATATTTAGGTTCTAACTTCCCTATAGTGTATCTTGCCTTTTTGCTTCATGAATAAGCATTTCTCCATGTCATTATAAACCAATCAGTTTATTTTAAGTTGTGTCTGTGGTTCTCCAATGGCAACATTAACAGCTGTTTGCTATTCAGACTTCAAAAGTTTATGTATTACAGAAGGTAGTAAATAAAGAGGATGGAGAAGAAGAAGGAAACCAAGCAATAAATTTTAATGAAGACTCTGTCTCCCAGAATAGTCTTGGTCACCAGTGTTCCGAGTGTTGAACTCATATCCTCGGTTCTGCTGGAACCACTAGAGAGGGCAGACTCCCCCGCCCCCTGCCATGACTTCACTGAGCGAGCATAGGCTCCAGATGGATTAAGCAAATGCAGGGAAACGAACAGCAAGAAAGGCATGGGCTTAGTGTCCCGAAGGAGATAAAGAAAGCTGAAGAGGCAGGAGCAGGAAAGGTCCAACTGTGGGTGCCTCCTCAGTGCCTATAGAATCCTTGCCACCCATGGCAGTCAAAACCCTCCGTGCGCTGTGCTCTCCTGTCCCTAATCAATCCTGCATGCATGCATGCATTAAGGCCAGGCCTGGGCCCATCCTGTGTCCTCTTTTTTTTTTTGAGACAAAGTCTCACTCTGTCGCCAGGTGCCAGGCTGGAGTGCAGTGGGGTGATCTCGGCTCACTGCAACCTCTGCCTCCCAGGTTCAAGCAATTCTCCTGCCTCAGTCTCCCGAGTAGCTGGGATTATAGGTGCCTACCACCGTGCCTGCCTAATTTTTATATTTTTAGTGGAGACAGGTTTCACCGTCTTGGCCAGGCTGGTCTAGAACTCCTGACCTCGTGATCCGCCTGCCTCGGCCTCCCAAAGTGCTGGGATTACAGGTGTAAGCCACCGCACCCGGCCCTGCCTGGCTCCTCTTCACAGAATACTTCCTCCTCCTCTCACTGGGCACTCTGTGAGAGTGCTTATATTTGCTGTTCTATTTTGTCCTAATAATGCCATCAGACAGGTACTGCAATTTCATTACTTCAGGCCCCAGGCGAGGAAATCAGAGCTAAGTGTTAGCAAATGACAGAGCCAGAGCCCAGCTCTGGGCCACTGTGCCATGTTGCCTACAGGCAGCTCCCTGAGGGCAGAGAGCAGCCCAACCGCTCACTCATCCAATGAACACTATAATTATATCTCATGTTCTTCCCAAAAATATTTGAGGGGTTTACAAAGATAGATCTGTTTGGGCCAGGCATGGTGGCTCACACCCGTAATCCCGGCACTTTGGGAGGCCAAGGCGGGTGGATCACCCGAGGTCAGGAGTTCGAGACCAGCCTGACCAACATGGACAAACCCTGCTTTTACTAAAAATACAAAATTAGCCAGGCATGGTGGCGCATGTCTGTAATCCCAGCTACTTGGGAGGCTGAGACAGGAGAATCACTTGAAACAGGGAGGAGTTCATAGTGAGCCGAGATGGTGCCATTGCACTCCAGCCTGGGCAACGAGTGAAACGCCATCTTAAAAAACATTCTTTCATTCTAGACTATCACAAGAAAAATTTAAAAAAAATAAAATAAAAAGAAACTATAAAACAAAGCTAGATCTGTTAGGAGAAAAAAGGTTTATAAATATAAAGAAATGTTTAAATTGAGTAAAGGGAAAATAAGACAAGTACAATGAAGGGAGAGGGAGATAAACACACTGAAAACAACGTCTAAGCCCCTCGCAGATTCTACAGCTCAGGCTCAGATTTGGGTTTCTGTTTTTGATTAGCCAAGGCAAAAAACAGAAAGTAGATATTCATTCTTGAGTTATGGATTTATTTCAGAAAGTCCTGTTGCCATAGAAATTATGTTAAGAACAATATATGTCTTTGCCATCCTGCCTGATTAAAGAGCTTCTAAACCAGCCTATTTTCTGTTTAAATGTTGGCTAAACCTACAGGTGGTACAATATAAACTTAGTAGAAAACTGCTCTATAGAATCCTCTATAAAGGATTCCACACTTCCCAGTTTCCCTATTCAGAATGTAAATACACTTTAAGTCACTGACAGACTGTGACTTCAAATGATTAAGCCAAATTCATGTGATTAATTCAAATTATCATCATGAGTTACTTTCTTCTAAACAGTGATACTCTTACTGTGCCGTCTCTCACTAGGCTGGTGCCCACCATGGCTTCATGTGCCTTTTGATGCTTCTAAATCCCTTTCTTGCATATCTGCTATTTCTGCACTCTTCCCACTCTTTCTTTTTTCATGTTTTTGTGATGACTTCTCAGCTTTGATGATGACCAAGCACCATTTTTTTAAAAGATGGTGTCTTGATCTGTTGCCCAGGCTAGTATGCAGTGGCACGATCTCGGCTCACTGCAACATCTGCCTCCCGGGTTCAGCAATTCTCCTGCCTCAGCCTCCCAAGTAGCTGGGATTATAGGTACCCACCACCTTGCCTGGCTAATTTTTGTATTTTTAGTAGAGACAGGGTTTCACCATCTTGGCCAGGCTGGTTTCAAACTCCTGACTTCGTGATCCATCTTTCTTGGCCTCCCAAAGTGCTGGGATTACAGGTGTGAGCCACTTAGCTCAGCTGACCAAGCACCATTTTAATAGCAGTCACCAGCCAACCCCACTAACTCTCAGCTTCTTCCCTGGCAATGCACATCACTGTTCATGATTACACAGTTACTGCGCCAAAAAATTTAGAATGTCTAAAATTCTTCCTTTTCCCATATTTAATGGCTATACTGAGTTGATCGTTGTTAATGTTTTTATGGCAGAAACAAACAGGAAACTAATAAAATGGATAAATTCTTTACTCAGAAGACAGAGTACCAGATACCTAAAAGCTGTCTTTCTAGCTTGTATTCAAAAGCCTGGCACATTGCCTGGTTCATTCTGCCACTTACTAGATGTACCTTGGCAAGTTACTTAATGTTTCTGTACCTCAGTTTTCCTGTCTATAAAATGGGAATAACATTACCAACCTCAGAGTTTAGTTACAAGGATTAACTTGGACAAATCCTACAAGTGCTTAAAACAGCACCTGGCATATAGAAGCATTATATGTGTTTGCTATTATCTGCACCATTTGAGATTAAGCTGACAGAAAGTGTAGAAGTCAGACCCCACTTCTTAGAGCTGTGTGCATATGCCTCCTTCTCATAGACCTGTCATCTCCTACTAGGCATGAAGCACAATCCCCCCAGATTGCCAGATTGCACAAGGGAGCCAGAGACAGACCAGAAACCCAGGGTTAAGATCAGGGTTTTCCACCAAGGTAGGATTGTCTGAGTTTCCATGTTTACTAGGCTCTCAACATTTTCTCATGTTAAATAATCCTGGGAACTCCACATGTAGTACTTAGCACAAGCTCCAAACTAATCATTAAGACACAACCATTGGTTATGTGGAGTTAACTGTTGTAACAATCATTGGTTACGTGGAGTTAAACTGTTGTTTTTATAATTCTTGGCTAATTTCCAATGAAGGAGTGAAGAATGATTAGCCTTCAAAAACAGCCACCTGCCGAGTCCTGGATCCACCTCAGTCGAAGCGTAACAAAGTCAGACTCCTTGGAACACACTTGCTTAATCTGGACCCCGTGGTCTCAGCAATCTACAAAAATTACCAATACTAGCCCTTAGGAAATACATAGTTTCTGCTTACTTTAAGGCCCCTGTTATTCTAGAGCTCTCACATGCCCCTGCCACCTTTTGCTCCAGTTAAGAACCACCATTCTAGAGGCCCCAGGCCAGTCTCATCTCAAGACAATCAAATAGATGCCGACTCCTGTAAAAGGGTAATAACTCATTTAAAAATACCAGCTTCTGGTGCATTGGGATTGTCTGAACACCTTTAAAGTCAATGGGAAATATTATATGAATAGCTTGCACTGAATGAATGCTTTCTATGTGGCACCAAGCACATAGATTAGCTTATGCCATTCTGATTGCCATTATTTTATCCATTTTATAGCTAAACAACATGAGCTAGGGAAGTTAAGACCTTACTCAAGATCACACAGCTAGCATTAGGATAAGCCAGGTTAACAAAACAATATTCTATTTTGAAAATCCCATAAGCTCCAAGAAGCAGCCTGTAACTTCATTTTATACTATTTATAGAGGCCAAAGGCAACTTGTTGTCTGTGCACTATTTAAGTCACCAATTGAAAACTTTAAAAACTCTAAAAAGTTATGTTTAATGTAAATGAAAAACTATAACCCTTGTCCTGCATAGCTGAGGTCACACCTGAGGTCACCAAGAAGTAAATTTTGCCATGCTAGATTTTTTTGAGACAAGGTCTCACATTGTCACCCAGGCTGGAGTACAGTGACACTGTCATGGCTCACTGCAGCCTCAACTTCCCGGGCTCGAGTGATCTTCCCATCTCAGCCTCTCAAGTAGCTGGGACTATAGGCACACACCACTACACCCAGCTTATTTTTGTATTTTTTTTTTTTTTTGGTAGAGACAGGGTTTTGCCATGTTGCCCAGGCTGATCAGTTCCTGGCCTCAAGTGATCCTCCTGTCTAAGCATCCCAAAGTGCTGGGATTAGAGGCATAAGCCATTGCACCCAGCCACCACAGCTAGGCTTTCTACCTATTGCTCTTTATCTCGTGTGAAGAAAAGATGAATTTACACATGACCTCCCAGGAGGTAATCCAAACAGGAGCCTAAAGGATGGCATTCTAACTGGGTTCTTCCTTCAGGTCACAGATACTTCATTCTTCTAAGCGTTCTTCAATTCACTCCATTAAAAAGTGATAGGTATATGATTCCTTAAAAAAATTAAACAGAATTACCACATGATCTGGCAATCCCACTTCTGGGTATATACCCAAAATTAAAGCAAAGGCTCAAACAGATATTTGTACACCTATGTTCACAGTAGCAGCACTGACAACAGCCAAAAGGTGGAAATAACCCAAGTATCAATCAGCGAATGAATGGCTAAATAAAATGTGGCCTGTACATATAATGGGATATTATTTAGCCTTAAAAAAGAAGTACGGACACATGTTACAACATGGTTGAACCCTGAAGACATGCTAAGTGAAATAAGTCAGAGATCAAAGAACAAATACTGTATATTTCCCTTTATATGAGGTACCTGGAGCAGTCAATTTCACAGAAATGGAAAGTAGAATGGTGGTCACTTGGTGCTGGGAGGAGAGAGAATGGGAGTTATTATTTAACGTATATGGAGTTTCAGTTTGAGAAGATAACAAAGTTCCAGAGTCAGATCGTGGTGATGGTTACACAACAATGTGAATGTACTTAATGCCACAGAACTGTCCACTGAAAAATGGTTAGAATAATTTTATATGTATTTTATCACAACAAAACACATACAAATAAAGTAGAGTGGATTTAATTAATTCAATGAATTTCCAAACTTGGCTGCATATTGGAATCTCCTAGGGAGGTTTTTAAAAATAACTATTCATCACCAGTAGCGGGAGGTTGGATACAGTGGCCCCTGATGTGATACACCTGGCAGAAACTGGCCTGGACTCCTCAGGGGATTCAGGGTCATTGCACTGAGAGGATGGTGGGACCACTGTTCCAGTCTGGGGAAGGCCTTGAGGCATAACAGCCAAAGGCAATGCGAGAAACTTACCTGGATCCTAAAACATGGCTATAAAGCAAAACAGGGGAAATCGTAGTGTGGAATTTCTATTGAACGATGGAACTGAACACACAGTAATGGCAACACTGAGGATGAGGCTAGAGAGAAGAATGCCCTTCTTCTCAGTATGTGAGATGTGTGCTGAAGGATTTAGGGGTGAGCTATCCCAATGCCTGTAGCTGGAATGGCTTGGCAAGATGTTAACAGGTGGTAAAGCTAAGTGAAGGGAATGGATGTTCATTGTATCCTCCTTCTTTGAGGTTTTGAGAGCTTGAAAATGTTTAAAATGCAAACAAAATAGAAAAACAAAGCAAAATAATACCCTAGTTAGGACAGGCACGGTGGCTCACACCTGTAATCTCAGCACTTTGGGAGGCCGAGGTAGGGGGATCACTTGAGGTCAGGAGCTCGTGACCAGCCTGGCCAACATGGTGAAACCCAGTATCTACTAAAAATACAAAAAATTAGCCGAGCGTGGTGGCATGTGCCTATAATCCCAGCTACTTGGGAGGCTGAGGCAGAAGAATCGCTTGAACCTGGGAGGCAGAGGTTGCAGTGAGCTGAGATCATGTCACTGTACTCCAACTTGAGCAACAGAGTGAGTCTGCATCTCAAACAAAACAAAACAAAACAACCTTAGTGAGACCCTGTCTCAACCAAAAAAAATTTTTTTTAATTAGCCAAGTGTGGTGTGTATGCCCGTAGTCCTAGCTACTTGGGAGCATAGCTTGAGCCCAGGAATTCAAGGCTAAAGTGAGCTAAGATCATGCCAATGTACTCCAGCCTGGGAAACAAAGCCAGACCCTGTCAAATAAATAAATAAATAAATAAACAAAAATTAAAATAGAGACATCTATGCCAGAATTCTATCCCCAAATAAACAGAGGATACGGTGATGATATCCAGGGAACACACATTTTCTTGGTAAAGCTCTCCTGGAGTAGCCAGGTTGACAACTATGAATTAAATGATATCTAATCCAAGATAGGATATTTTGCTGGCGTGGATAATAGTCAAGGACGTGCAATTGAGCCAGGAGGCTGGCCTGCTGCTGACACCCAGCAGCCCTAGGAAACCTTCTCAAGCCTTAAGTGACCCCAGCCACACTATATTCCACACTCCCTCACCCCCACTTTTCCTACGAATAAGCCATAAGCTTTATAAAGAAACGATCTCTGTCAACAGATTAGGAGACAGAATTGCCTTCCCAAGCTTTATCCTCCAGTGTGGAAAATACAGATGCCCCCTCCCTAGCACAGTAGTTTCCCTTGATGAAATATTCTCCTACAGCATGGGTCTCAAAAAAACTACTCTTAAAGTCTTTTCAATTTAGATATTTTTTTTTCTTTTTGAGATGGAGTCTCACTCTGTCACCCAGGCTGGAGTGCAGTGGCACGATCACAACTCACTGCAGCCTTGACTTCCTGGGCTCAGGCGATCCTCCTGGGTCAGCCTCTTGAGTAGCTGAGAGCATGGGCTCATGCCACCATGCTCAGCTAATTTTTAATTTTTTTTTTATAGAAACAGAGTCTCCTGACATTGCCCAGGTTGGCCTCAAACTCCTTGGCTCAAGAAATCCTCCCATCTGCCTCCCAAAATGCTGGAATTACAAGCGTGAGCCACCGTGTCCAGCCTCAATTCAGAGATTCTTACTATTAACTTGTGTTTTCAAAATTTACACTTCCTAGTAAAAGATATGCTAAGGTGGACAAGGAAGAATCTGGCTAGAAATCATGTATTAGAATTCAGAAAAGTTACATCTCAAAGATATTGCTACCGAAATGCAAAAGGTTGCCTTTCAAGTTGGAAGAGAAAGGAAAATCTGATTTTTCTGTTCTTTTTTTTTTTTTGAGGTGGTGTCTCACTCTGTTGTCCAGGCTGGAGTGCAATGGCACAGTCTCGGCTCACTGCAACCTCTGCCTCCCCGGTTCAAGTGATTTTCCTGTCTCAGCCTCCGGAATAGGTGGGATTACAGATGCCCGCCACCACACCCGGCTAAGTTTTGTGTTTTTAGTAGAGACAGGCTTTCACCATGTTGGCCAGGCTGGTCTCGAACTCCTGACCTCAGGTGATCCACCTGTCTCAGCCTCCCAAAGTGCTGGGATTACAGGCGTGAGCTACTGCTCCTGGCCAGGAAAATCTCATTTCAAACATCCTTTCAAAAAAAAGCACATATCAACCAGGCATGATGGCAAACACCTGTAATCCCAGCACTTTAGGAGACTGAAGGAAGCAGATCACTTGAGCTCAGGAGTTCAAGACCAGCCTGGGCAAGATCGTGAAACCCCATCTACTAAAAATACAAAAATTAGCTGGGCGTGGTGGCGCACACTGGTAATCCCAGCTATTGGGGGGACTGAGGCGGAAGAATGGCTTGAGCCCGGGAAGCGGAAGTTGCAGTGAGCCAAGATTGCACCACTGCACTGCAGCCTGGGTAGCAGAGCCAGACCCTGTCTCAAAAAATAAATAGGCCAGGCATGGTGACTCAGGCCTGTAATCCCAGCACTTTGGGAGGCCAAGGTGGGTGGATCACTTGAGGTAAGGAGTTTGAGATTGGCCTGGCCAACATGGGGAAACCTTGTCTCTACTAAAAATACAAATATCAGCTGGGTGTGGTAGCAGATGCTGTAATCTCAGCTACTTGGGAAACTGAGGTAGGAGAATCACTTGAACCCAGGAGGCGGAGGTTGCAGTAAGTCGAGATCCCACCACCACAATTCAGCCTGGGTGATAGAGCAAGACTTCATCTCAAAAATAAATAAATAAATAAATAAATAAATAAATAAATAATTTTAAAGCAGAAGTCACAAAGCTAAGGTAGCCCTGCCTCTGAGGTAACAATTAAATGATAAACCCTTTTCAACACTAGTAAGACTACACCAAAGAATTACTCAAATAAGTGGCAAATCCCTCTCCACCATAGACGCACACACACTTCAACAATTTTCAGAGCAATCTCCCATACCTCACCCCCTTTTGAGGTAGGGTAAACATAAACTTATTTTTCAAATGTAGAAAGAAGCTCAGACCAGCCTGGGCAACATAGCAAGACTGTCTCTACAAAAATATATTTTTTTAATTAGCTAGGCATGGGGGTGCATGCCTGTCATCCCATCTACTCAGGAGGCTGAGGTAGGAGAATCACTTGAGCGCAGGAGGTCGAGGCTCCAGTGAGCTGCGATGACGCCACTGCACTCCAGCCTGGGTGACAGAGTAAGATCCCCGTCTCCAAAAATAAAAAAGAGCTCAAAGAAGTTATATGCAATGTCACACAGTAAGTGGCACCTCAGTCTAGGTCCTCAGATGCAGGTCTTGCTATCACAGTGCTTCTCGTCTCTCACTGGTCTAAGGTGACAGTACTTCCATAGCTACCTCCGTTTTACAGCATAATGCTCAGGCCAATGGCACCTTCCAAGATGCCAAACAAGACTAATCTATCTTGTTCCGCCTGTACATTGCTCACAAATGTTTTCTTTCCAATTTGAGTGATTAAGGTAGCAAGTGCATTCTCCAGCTGAAAGACACTCCAAAGCTTCCTATTATTTTATAAAGGCTGTGGTCACATTTGACCCCTGAAGGCATTTGGTCATAAACCGTATGTAAATTCCATCTTATAAATGCCTTCTAGCAACTCCTGTTGAACGAGGGTAGGGTCATGAGTGGTTCACCTCTTCACAGGCTCTTCAGAGTTCACTTTGTGAGTCAAGAGAACAATCCACTTTTATGTCACAACCTTTATTTTCCCATGGACACTAGCGGACTCATTACTACCTTTTACAGATCTGCTTCCTACACATTCCTTTCGCAATTTTTTTTTTTTGAGACAGTCGCCCTCTGTTGCCCATGCTGGAGAGCAATGGCATGATCTTGGCTCACTGCAACCTCCGCCTCCTGGATTCAAGGGATTCTCTTGCCTTAGCCTCTGGAATAGCTGGGATTGCAGGCACATGCCACCAGGCCCGGCTAATTTTTTTTGGTATTTTTAGTAGAGACAGGGTTTTGCTACATTGGTCAGGTTGTCCTTCAACTCCGCGCCTCCAGTGATCTGCCTGCCTTAGCCTCCCAAAGTGGTGCAGTTACAGGTGTGAGCCACTGTGCCCAACCCCTTTCACAAATTATTAACCGCAACAGCTTCACAACTATAGAGTCCTGGGCCTCTTAACGTTTCTGTCCCTCATTCTCTGTCTACTCATGTATATACAAACACACTTGAAAAATTATATTGCCATTGAATCCTCCCAATAACAGATCTATCTTTCACAGTAATTTTCATAAGGCAGAGTTTGTAGCTAAAGGACACTTTGTAACTTGAGCAGCAAAGGGTAACTGTTATGATTTTTCTAACTTAACTTTTATAGTCTAACTATAAAAACATGTATAGCTGAAAATTTGAAGAAGAGGAAAAAATATTAATCACCAAATATCTCATTACCTACACGGAGTCACTCCTGACATGTTGGCTTATGTACCAGACAGTGGGGATACAGCATTGACCAAAAGATACATCCCGATTCCTCATGGATTTTACTGCTGTTCTATTTTGTCCACATTATTCTCAGAGTAATAAACGTAGAACCATATTTTTCAAAAACACACATTTGCTTTATTTTTTCAAAGGGTAATACAGCATATAGTAAAAACTATTTTGGATTGTATTCCCACTCCTGCCCCCAGTCCCTCTTCCCAAAGGCAACTTCTAAAAAGATATTTGCATAACCTTCTAGAAATATTCACATGTCCATAGGTTGAGGATATCTCTCCCTGTTTGGTTTGTCTTATTTGTCCTACTTAGCAGAGCAAGGCACACATTTTCAGAGATATCAAAACTGCAACACAGAAGCACATTATAAGCTCTATTTCTTTCTCAGAGTTCCCCTAATCCAACGTGAAAAGTTACAGGCAGAGTCCACACTGAAGAGGAATAAGCAAGCGCAATCCTCCAAACTTTTAGCCAATTCAAACTAATAGCAAAGATTAGACTGGTGAACTGAGGAAGAAAGCTTTGAGACTATCACCAGAATCAGTGCCAAAGCAAGGAAGGGCCTCAGGTGACCCTGGCTCTTGTGGAGAAAAAGATTATCTTTATATATTATTTTTTATTTCATTTTTGTAGAAACAGGGTCTTGCTATGTTGTCCAGGGTGGTCTTGAACTCCTGGCCTTAATCAGTCCTCCTGCCTTAGCCTCCCAAATTGTTGGGATTACAGGCTTGAGCCACCATGCCCAGCCTTATATATTCTTTACAAATTAACGTGTCTTTGTTTCCTTTGAAAAATAAAACCCATTAGTAAAGAACAGAATAGAGAGCAAGAGCATGTTTGTATTAGCTCTATAACTACCAGTTCTTGGACAATTTCTTAAGAGTTCAACATGCAGCAAGGCTGTGGTGGGCTGCCTTACTAGATCTTGCATGAGGAAGCACAGTTTAGGGAGTAGGTGAATAGAAAGTCATATTTCATGAAGTGGCCTATGTGACTATCTTACGAGGCTTCTCATCCCACCCTAAGAAGCCTGCTTCATCTAGGACTGGAGCAAAGAACAGAAAAGTGACAATCTCAAGGACCAAGACTGGCTGATTACAATGGTCCCTTTTTGGGGAGGTGAGGAATAGAGTGGTTATTAGCAAACATTTATATGAAAGGTATTAGAATTAAAAAAACAAGTGGGCACATGAGTTGCAGCCCAGGTTTTCGATTCCTAATGGCTCCAACGTTCCAGTTAGTCCTCTCAGTTGAGCTTTACTGAGCTTATGAACACAAAGCTCCATTAACTTTGTAGAGGCGGTGAGGCCTGAGGGATGTCAGCTGAACCCAGTGTACCAAGTGTACTTCCTCTTCCTCATCTCCCTTCTAAACTCCCACAGGACTGGGTTGACCACAAGGTTGGCTGACCCCGGTAGCTAAGTCAAACGCTACATTCTGAAGCAAGTGTAAAGATTAAAACACATTTCAAGTAGTTTCTTCCCATCTAGATAGCATTATAAACCCTCAGACTTTTAGACAAGCAGCAGCAGCAATGACCAACTTCAACTTGGAAGCCTAAATGAAATAAGAGAATGCTTGGTAACTTCAGAGTGACACCTCCAAGACCCCCTTGTAAGATGGCAAATATGCAACACAGGCACCCAAATGTTCCCCCCTCCCCAACCATATCTGGAAACAATAGAACATATTAGATTTTTTTTTTGAGACGGAGTCTCACTGTGTCGCCAGGCTGGAGTGTAATGGCATGATCTAGGCTCACTGCAACCTCTGCCTCCTGAGTTCATGCAATTCTCCTACCTCAGTCTCCTCAGTAGCTGGGACTACAGGAGCATGCCACTACGCCCAGCTAATTTTTGTATTTTTAGTAGAGACGACGGGTTTCACCAGGTTGGCCAGGATGGTCTTGATCTCTTGACCTTGCGATCCACCCACCCTGGCCTCTCAAAGTGCTGGGATTAGAGGCTTGAGCCAAGGCACCCAGCATATATTAGGTTTTTAAGTATATATAGACAAGGATTAATAATTTGGTTCCCACCCAAATTGATAGATCGAACTATTTCCATATAGATAACTTAAGAATTTTCCCATTCTCAAGAGAAAATAGGGCTAGGATTGGGCACGGTGGCTCACACCTGTAATCCCAGCACTTTGGGAGGCTGAGGTGGGTGGATCACAAGGTCAGGAGTTTGAGACCAGTCTGACTAATATGGTGAAACCCCATCTCTACTAAAAATACAAAAATTAGCTGGGTGTGGTGGCATGCACCTGCACTCCCAGCTACTCGGGAGGCTGACACAGGAGAATTGCTTGCACCTGGGAGGTGGATGTTGTAGTGAGCCAAGATTGCACCACTGCACTCTTGCCTGGGTGACAGAGTAAGACTTTGTCACAAAAAAAAAAAAAAAGAAAAATAGGGCCAGATATTTAAATCCACTTTCTGTTAAAGTGAAAAAGAACAGGCAAGGAGCTAAGAAAGGATACAGACCCAGGGGCAGTGGTAATGAGGGGGGTTCTGCCATCACCATCCTCGCCCTTTTGGTGTTGACTCCATGGGAGCACACTCTGAGCATATACGTTTCCATCTATTAAATCATTTAATCCTTTAAGGATGCATTTTCCACCTACATTTTACAGATGAGGATACTGAGGCATGCAGATAAAAAAACAACTTGCCTAGGTTCCACAGGGGATGGAAGCAAATCTAAACTCAACATTTAATGTTTGCATGGCATCTGAAAGCTGTTGAAATTATCTTTAATTCAACAGATGATAGAAATAAATTTCTCATTTAGACAAACAATACAGTATAGACATGTTATGCGAAACCTATAATAACAGCAAATATTTACTATCTTCTAATGCCAGAGTACCAAGCTGCTGGCTAGATACTGACCCTAAGCATAAGTATGTGAAATATATGTTGCTTCAATTACATGCAAATCAAGTTTACTTATTTGGAGACAACTATAGGATATGCATTAACATTACTTAAGATTGGATTCATATTGCCAGTAAAATACAAGAACGGAGACAAAATTATTAGGAACTCTGCCAGGCATGGTGGTACACACTTGTAGTCTCAGCTACACAGGAGGCTAAGGCGGGAGGATCACTTAAGCCCAAGAGCTCAAGTCGAGCTCGGACAACACAGTAAGACCCTACCTCTTTAAAAAATTATCAAGAAATAATCTACCCTAATTTTAAAAAAATATTAAACTGTTTTCCTTCAGGGATTTAGTAATAAGGGAGAAGGAACAACCAATCAGAAATCTTTTGGGGAGATCTCAAGCAATAAACAATAAAAATGTCCTCCTATCTTTTATCAATAGTAAAATAAACAGATTGGTAGCTTCCCTCCAATGTGGAAATGACCTGGGTGCACTTTTAGCTATCAAATAATATCTCTGCTAACATATTCAACAGTTCTAAAAATTGTGACTAAATAAATGAATGAATGAAAAACACTTTAAGGTGCCCTAGAGGGAAAAAAAAAATAGAAGAGGAAGAGAACATCTATCAATCCTTATCGTTCAGCCCACCACCTCCCGTCCCCAGGGATTAGAAGCCCAGAATTTCCAGGCTTAGTGTTCCCTTTCTTACCAAAAAGGTTCCCGTTCACTCAACCTTCCCAATGGCTCCTAAAAGCCTCACTTCCACCTGAAATCCCTGGGAAGCTAACCTCGCTTCATCTCTAGTCAGTGGAGATTTTAAATTCTTCTGTTTGTTTTAGTCTGTTTTGTGCTGCTATAAGAGAATACCTGAGACTTGGTCATTTATGATTTGTTTCCTTGGGGTGGGCGTGGTGGCTCATATCTGTAATCCCATCACTTTGGGAGGCCGAGGCAGGCGGATCATGAGGTCAGGAGTTCAAGACTAGCCTGGCCAACATGGTGAAACCCCATCTCTACTAAAAATACAAAAATTAGCTGGGCATGGTGGCAGGCACCTGTAATCCCAACTACTCGGGAGGCTGAGGCAGGAGAATTGCTTGAACCCAGGAGGCAGAGGTTGCAGTGAGCTGAGATCACACCACTGCCCTCCAGCCTGGGTGACAGAGCAACACTCCATCTCAAAAGAAGAAATTTGTTCCTCACAGTTCTGCAGGCTGGGAGGTCCAAGACTGAGGGGCCTGCATCTGGTAAGGGCCTTCTTACAGCACTCTAACATGGTAAAAGGAATCACATGGCCAAAAGAGAGAAAGAAGGAGGCTAAACTCATCCTTTTACAGAACCCACTCTCACAACAACATTAACCTGTCACGAGGGCAGAACTCTGGTGGCCTCATCGCCTCTCATTACCCTCCACCTCCCAACACTACTGCACTGGGGATTACGTTCCAACACATGAACTTTGGGGAATACAGTCAAAACACAGTGCCTTCCAAATCACATTTGTTTCCCACAAGGAAGAAAAGCAAACTTAAAGCCATACCAAAATTAATTCTATAAAATAAACATGAACCTGTAAAGTAATCAAGGCCCAGGTTAGTATGTGGTTTACAAATCAAACATTCAAGAGATACTGTAAATAAAGCGGTCCATAACATACCTATGTGTTTTCACTTACTCGACAAAAACTTGCAAGCACCGTGAAGAGTAACTATGACATCAGAAATGCCTCTTTATCCTTCTGATGCTCTAGTGCATCAGAATCACCTGGAGGGCCTGTTAGA
This sequence comes from Cacajao melanocephalus, assembly GCA_963573385.1. NCBI lineage: Eukaryota > Metazoa > Chordata > Mammalia > Primates > Pitheciidae > Cacajao > Cacajao melanocephalus. Next base: position 22,645 of record CAUYLG010058632.1, read on the forward strand.
ACTCAGACTGCTGGCCCTGCTGCAGAGTTTCTGATTTGGCAGGTCTGAGTGGGGCCTGGGCATCTGCCTTTTCTACAAGTTCTCATGATACTCCACTGCTGCTGCTGCTGCTGCTCCAGAGACTGCTCTTTGAAAACCACTGCACTTACTAAATAAACAGCTGTCAGCTCCTCTTAGGCACCTTGGCAGGAAGAAGTCATACATAATACATGATTATAAAATTAAAGGAAAGTCCAATTAGAGCTTAGTAAAATCCCACACAAAGTCTAAGTGGAAGCTCCTCCAGCAATTGCCAATGAATTGGAAACACAGTCTGTCATTCTTCTACAAAACTGGGATGCTGGTCATTGCAGTAAGTCAGTGAAATCTGAAAGGTAAACATTGCCACAATGGATGGAGAGAATGAGAAAAAAGAAGGTGGGAGAAACCCTACTCCCTAGAGAATTCAGTTGTCAAGATCCTTGTCCTGCTCTAAGTACAACTTGTTTTTTTTTTCCCTGTTCTTAGAGAATTCACCAATCACGGGCAAAACCTTCCGGCAAAGCTGTTCATCCAAAAGACACAGCCAAACCCAGAAGCACAGTGAAGGGGCCACTGAGCAGCCAGGAGAGAGAGCACCAAATACTCACATCCCTACATCTCGCCACACTTGCCTCCCCATCACTCACTTCTCTGGGCCACTCACGCATGTCTCTAATGAAAAATCTGGGGTGTTGTTTTTTTAAAGCATCTCAAAAAACAAGATACATCAGTGTGGGGTTGCGTCAGGTGACTCTCCTCAGGACAGCTCCAGTTGTCCCTTATTGCCTACATAAATAGAAGATTCCACAGTATGTCCCTTACCAGAGTCTATCCACACATTCTAAGCGGCCACCCCTCCAAACTACCCACACTACAAATATACTAGCATGCCTTTCAGGTTTTCCTCTGACCTTCCTCAAGGTCATTTCAAATTCACAACTTTCATGAAGCCCTCCCATTGTCCCCATCCAAATCCAACATTCTCATTCTCTTCTCTTCCACAGAACTTGGAAGGGCACTAAAAGTATAAGCATTTTTGCCTGTCATCCAGATTCTCTGGTAAGCTGTCAGCAGCTAAGTGGCATTTCATTCATCACAATATTTTGCTAGTATTAGGTGCTCAATTAATTGAAACAATTACAACTTGTTTAGCACCATGTGCCAGGAACCACATCAGCCACCTCTATGGATATATCATTTCAACATACCTCTCAAGGTACTGGAGAAAACCCCAGGGCTACTGAGGCAGGCAATGGAAGTCTATTCAACTCCAAAGCTTTTGCCATTTTATCACTACATACTGCCTCTCAAGAGAGAAAAATAAAATAGGGCAATAAGGTGACAAAGTTATCAGCTTGCAGGTCAGCCACACTACTACGAGTTTCTACTTCATTTCTCAACAATCCTAGCCTTTAAGGTATGGCCAGTGTATGCAATAAAGTGTGTTTTACAAATTATCCTGTCTGCAATCATTGGGGCACATGTCACTATATTATTAAGGAAAAGGCTTTCTTTCACTTCAGCACCTCACAGTAAGAGATGGGATGTCTCTGAATATACATTAAATCTTTTGATGAAGCTTAGATATACTCTATAAAAAGCCCATGTAAGGCTGGGTGCGGTGGCTCATGCCTGTAATACTAGCACTTTGGGAGGCTGAGGCAGGTAAATCACTTGAGCCCAGGAGTTCAAGAGTAGCCTGGCCAACATGATGAAACCCCATCTCTACCAAAAATACAAAAATTAGCCTGGCATGGTGGTGCACGCCAGGTGCACCCCGTCTTTACTAAAACATACAAAAATTAGCTGGGTGTGGTGGTGCATGCCTGTAGTACCAGCTACTTGGGAAGCTAAGGTGGAAGAATTGCTTGAACCCAGGAGGTGGAGGTTGCAGTAAGCCCAGATCTCACCACTGCACTCCTGCCTGGGTGACACAGCAAAACTCCATCTCAAAAAAAAAAAAAAAAAAAAACAGAGAGAGAGAGAGAAGAGGAGAGGGGGATCTCACAATGTTTTCCAGACTGGAGAGCTCTGGCTATTCACAGGTGTGATCATTGCATACTACAGCCTAGAAATCTTGATCCTCCTGCCTCGGCCTCCCAAGCAGCTATAACTACAGGTATATACCACCACATCCAGCATAAACAGCTAGAGGTTTCTGTATTTTAAGAGAATCATGACAAACACCTGAAAGACATAGAAGGGGTGAACATTTATGATTCAGGGGCAGCAAACTGGCAACAGCCAATGAGGAAAGTCTCCAGGATCTGACAGTGCTACCTCCAAGCTCCCTGCCACCAGCTAGCAGCGTGGCTTTGAGACAGTACCAGGGGTTTCAGCTTCTTTGTGAAGTGGGAAAACCACTGGCCCTCTCAAAGGTCATAAGAAGCTGATGATAACAGTAACACACGAAAAGCACCCAGTCCTTGGTAAATTTACAAACCTTCATTCCATATCCCATATTAAAATGGCTGCCCTGTAGGACTAACCTGACCCTATCAAATCAGACGTTGAGTAGCCTTTGTTTCTCTTTTGGTTACCATGAAGATGTGGTAAACATTGATCTGTTTGTATACTAGCTTTTTTTTTTTTTTTTGAAACAGAGTCTCGTTCTGTCACCCAGGCTGGAGTGCAGTGGCACCATCTCAGCTTACTGTAACCTCTGCCTTCCGGTTCAAGTGATTCCCTCTGCTTGGGATTCCCCTGTTTGGGATTCCCCTGCCTCAGCCTCCCAAGTAGCTCGGATTATAGGCGTGCACTACCACACTCGGCTAATTTTTTATTTTTGTTTTTATTTTTTTGAGACAGAGTCTTGCTGCTCTGTTGCCAGATGAGTACATGATCTCGGCTTTCTGCCCCTCCAGGGTTCAAGCGATTCCCCTGCCTCAGCCTCTCAAGTAGCTGGGACTACAGGAGCGCACCAACATGCCCGGCTAAGTTTTTGTATTTTAGCAGAGTCGAGGTTTCACCATGTTGGCCAGGATGGTCTTGATCTCCTGACCTCTTGATCTGTCCACCTCAGCCTCCCAAACTGCTGGGATTACAGGCATAAGCTGCCGTGCCTCACCTAATTGTTTTGTATTTTTAGTAGAGACAGGGTTTCACCATGTTGGCTAGACTGGCCTTGAACTCCTGACCTCATGTGACCTCATGAACACCTGCCTCAGCCTCCCAAAGTGCCGGAATTACAGGTGTTAGCCACCATGCCCAGCCTTTTAAATAGAAGGGGCTGTTAAAAAGCTTATGGAGTGGGAGGGCAAAGGGTAATAGTAAGTCATTGGTTCCCTAGAGAAAAAGGGGTTAACTAACACTCCAAATAACACTAAATTCTAAAACAAACTTGGTATTACAAGCTTAAACTCTCCCAAACAAGTCATTCTGGCTAACAGCATGTGTAATTAAAGTTAAAAGCATACTAAAATAACACTTTAGCTGTTGACCTTAAAGATCCTTTTGAAAAATTCAACCAAAACACCAGCATATGAGGGAGCAGCATGACTTTTTGTCTCCTGAAGACAGCATCGCAAGACAAGGCTGCACCTTCTGTGGTTCAAATGAAAGCACTGATAGGACGTTACAGCTGAGCTATGCTAAATACAGACTTATTCAATCCCCCTTTACACAACTGGGTTTAACTAGTTCAGAACTTAAATTTCATTTCAGATTGGTCGTTGCAGAGGGATAAGAGTTTAGTTGCACTAACCATCCCAAAACTCCAGTTTCCAAGTAACTTAGAAATCTCACCATTCAGACAAGAACAGAGAGCAGTACTCAGAAGCTCACAATATCAGGTCAGGCGTGTGGCTCACACCTGTAATCCCAGCACTTTGAGGGGACCAAGAAGGGAGAATTGCTTGAGCCCAGGAGCTGGAGACCAGCCTGGGCAACATGGCAAAACCCCATCTCTACAAAAAAAAATACAAAAGTTAGCTGAATGTGGTGATGTGTGCCTGTAGTCCTAGCTACTCAGGAGGCTCAGGTAAGAGGATAGCTTGAGCCTGGGAGATTGAGGCTGCAGTGAACCATGATTGCACCACTGCACTGCAGCCTGGGAAAGAGAGCAACATCCTGCCTCAAAAAAAAAAAAAAAAAAAAAAAATTCTCGACCAGAATCTTTCTCAATCCCCCTTCTCCCCTGAACCCCCTGTGGATTTAGGCTGCACTTTTTAAAAGAAGCAAACAGTATTACTGGGTATATACACAAAGGATTATAAATCATTCTATTATAAAGACATGCACACATATGTTCATAGCGGCACTGTTTACAATAGCAAAGACCTGGAACCAACCCAAATGCCCATCGACGATAGACTAGACAAGGAAAATGTGGCACATATATATACACCATGGAATACTATGCAGCCATAAAAAACAGTAAGTTTGTGTCCTTTGTAGGGACACAGATGAATCTGGAAACCATCATTCTCAGCAAACTGACACAAGAACAGAAAATGAAACACCGCATGTTCTCACTCATAGGCGAGCGTTGAACAACGAGAACACATGGACACGGGGAGGGGGGGAGCATCACACACTGTTGGCCGGGGCAGGGGGGCAAGGGAGGGACAGCGGCCGGGAGGTTGGAGAGGGATAACATGGGGAGAAATGCCAGATGTAGGTGAAGGGGGGATGGAGGCAGCAAAGCACATTGCCATGTGTGTACCTATGCAACAGTCCTACATGTTCTGCACATATACCCCAGAACCTAAAGTACAATAAAAAAAGAATAACGAGAAAAAGAAGCAGCAAACAGTAAAACATTGATCCCCATTTTTTTTGTACAGTGTATCTCATGAAAGGAAGGCTCTGAATCTTGTAAAGGGCAGAAAACCACAGCTCTTGCCTACGCAATCATTAGAGACAAACTGTAGGCACTTAAGTGTTGATTGGGTTATCAGTGGTAAGTGAGGTCATCTGTCTAGTCACAGACCTCTCTTTCTCTTGCTGGTGTTTTTAACGCTCAAGTAACCGGAACAAAAGTTATGACAGATCATGGCAGCAATGTGTTTTCAGAATTAATTTGGCAAATACATCATAATCCATCACAACAGCACAAGCTATCTGGAAATTATATCTAAGCATAAGAGTCATATGAATTTGGTTGAGTATAGAAAAACACGATATATACAATATGTAGTATATACTATGTTTATGTCTGCATTAGTTTAAACAGCTACCTACTATCACTTCCCTTTTCCACCTCTTCACTTCAGAATTGCATTACTGAATGGTTTCAGCTTTGTTTGTAGCATTAACATTACCTAGAAATAACTTCACGGTTTGCAGGAAGATGTGGCCAACAATAGCAGGAATTAAATAGAAAATTGTCTATTTAATTTCAATCCAGTGCTCCTGTGTGCAAATCAGGGAGACTTCAGCACTCTTGCATCTGTCAGAAACCTGAGAAGAGTCTGAGCCCTCATGGAGAACTCATTGAGAAGTCCCTCAAGCACAATTTATTATGTGGCCTTCTACAGACACTCAGCCTGCTACAAAGGAGAAAGACCGTAACAGTCCTGAGCTGAGTTAAAAAACAAAAAACAAAAAAACTACTGAATTAAATGACAATTCAAGTGAGTAGGAGAGATAGCAGAACAGAAGCCCAGACCCAAAATAAGCAATAGACAGCTTAATTCAAACTACCAAAAAGTTGTGTTTAAAGCCCAGTCTCAAATATCTTATACTCAGAATGTTTAGCACTAGAACTGAAATTACAACAATGTATTGCCACTTTGTTTTTAAATGCTAGGGATAAAGCCTGTTTGTTATAATTTGGGGTTTTACTGAACCGCTACTTACCAAACCAATAAACAAGAAAAAGCACAGCCCTAGAACACAACAGAGCGAGGACAATCCTGTGTTATCCTTCCCTAGCCTTCCCACGAAGAACTCACAGTGCTATTTTCAGTCTCATGTTGATAGGAGGCTCAGAAAGCCAACAACCAGAAATTATACTAACACACCAAAGAGCCCTCTTCTGCGTGAACAGGCAATATTACGTAATGCCTATTAACACCAAAGTCTACTCTGCTAGATAACATGTTATGAATACACTGAACATACACCATTCATAAACCAAAATTATAAAAGTGTTCATTTTAATGACATAACTGTCATATTAAAGCCTTAATGTTTCAGGGTGACAAGTCTGGAAAGAAACATAGGCAAATATTTTCCATTTTTGACAGTCTTAAGTGACCAATGAATGCCAGCACTTGATGAGTGGAGGGAACGTAACCGGGAGTGATTCCAACGAGATGGCACACCACCCCCTTACACCATATTGGTGAGGAAAGCTGGATGAAGATTTCCAAAGAAGGCAGCCCTGTGGAGTGGGTTTCAGGCTTGCCAGATCTGGACTCCCTCAATAGCTTCTTCTGGTGTGCAGTTAAAACACAGATTTCTTCCGTGAAAATCAAGCAGCATCACAGATACACATGCAGGGATTTGACAGAAATGCTGCATTAATGTACCACATGCATAGAAATTTTGCACTATGTATTGCTAATGAGGGCCAACACCTATCATGTAGTAGCAAGAAACCATTTGCTCATATAGATTCACCTCGTTTACAGAACTTTGTGGTTATCTTATCATTTCACACAGTGAAGCTACCATATGTTCTGAGAGCTTGTCACATTAAAGTACTTCCACCTCTTGTAATTAGAAATAAACATTAATAGTGTTTAAAAAAAAATAAGGGACTGACGTTCTGTTTCTGGTAATTAGAAATAAACGTTAATACAGTGTTAAAGTACTTCCACCAACAAAGTTGGCACTGCACACACTGAATGAGCACAGCGTTTCTCCTAGAACTCAGTGGGCTCGGCTGGACGTGTGGTTTACCAAAACGCAAAAAGCTGGGTCCCACCTGAGGCTGACATTGCAAACACTGAATGAGCACAGCGTTTTTCCTTGAACGTAAGAGGCTCTGCTGTCTGTGTGGTTTACCAAACGGAAAAAAGCTGGGTCTCAATCAATTGCTGAGTGCATTAGACTACAGAGGCTGTAGTCCTCAGGCCTCCCCGTCACGGCAAGGGTAACACAGGAAAGATAACCTCCCATCTTCGACACGCCAGGGGGGAGGAGGGGAAAGAACATACACAAGTTGAGGAGCCCTTTTTCAGTTAAGCAAGTCAGTGGCCTTACGCACCATCCAGAAACCACACGCACATAAACAAAACACCCTGCTGGAGGTATCACCACCTTAATCCAAACCTGGTACCTCTGCCACCAAGGCCAGCCTGGGCAAAGATTAACCTGTAGTCCTCGGCCTTGGGTTCACTGACAGGGCCACCTTGGAGAGACAGAGCAGGCCAACTTTCTGTTTGTTTTTAAGGAAATGCTTCCTGGCACATGTTTAGGACTCTGAACTCTGCACATGAAGCCACGTGGTTGGTGCTAATCTGGCTCCATCCACTCACGATCGGCCAGAGCAACCTCTTTCCGAGGGCAGCCCCTGGCTACGTAATCGACACCATCTCGTTCAAGTCACCCGGGCTCCCACCGGATTCCCCGAGCCCAGTGCCGCGTCCTCTCCACACAGCAATCCTCCCGCGCGAGGGGAGCCGGGAGGAAAGGGGTTGGGGGATTTCAGCAGGGAGGGACTAACACCGGTGAGGCCAATGGCTCTAGCGGCTCAGGTGAAGTCTGAGGGCGCGGGACAGGAGGAGACGCCCGCCCTTCCAGTCAAGACTTTGCACTACAGAGTGCGCCGGCGCCCTACGTGCAGTGCCCACCTGTAGCCACAGCAAACAAACTTTCCTCCCCCTCCGGGTTGCAAGAATCCGGTTCCTTACACCATCCCCTGGCCCCAGCCCGCGGCAGCCCGGAGCTCCGCGTACATCTCATCTGATACCCCTAAAACCCCAACCTGGTCTGTCCCACAGCGCATCCCCCATACTGCCTGCGCACCCCGTTGGCGTATGCGGAGTGAAGGGTGTAAGTTGCCAGCTGGAGATTAGTAATTGGGGGGAGGGGGACCGGGGAACGCCGTTCACTGCCCTTTGCAACTACTGCTCCGAACTTTGCCAAGCCGCGCAGCCGCTGCCTTCCCGTTCCCTCTCCGCCGCGCACCCGGCTCCCTCGGCTTCATCAACGCGGTCCTCAGGAAGAAGGCTACCCAAGGCCAGCGGGAGCCCCGCGCGCCCGGCGCACTTACAGCCATAGCGGGGTCTCTGCAGCAACGGCAGCTCTTCATGGGGCATCCTGCGAGTCTCCGGGGGCCCGCCCGGGGCGCGTCCCCCGCGGCTTCCCTCGCTGGCCAGGCTCGCGGGCTCTGCGCCCCGCCGGCGCGCTCGGATCCCGCCTCTTGCGGCTTTCTCCTGGCCGCCCAGAGATCGGCGACCCGCTCCCTCGGTGCTCTCTCGCCAGCGCCAGCCGCGGCCGCCGCCCGCTGACACTCGAGTAAAAGTGAACTCTCCTCCCTCGCTCCCCGGCCGGCCGCCGCCGCCGCCTCCCGCAGCAGGTTTCCTTTCTCCTGCAGCCAGGCCCCGTTATTCTCCGCGATGGGAGCGCGCGCCGAGACGCAGCGACCCCTACCGCGTGCCGGGCGCAAAGCCCAGGCCGCGTGGACCCGCCCCTTCTCCCCCGGGAGAGAGGGAAGGGGCCGAGAGGGACGCCGGGCCGGGACCCCCTGCGGCTGGGGCCTCGGCGCAGCTGGCGGCCTGGGGGTGGCGGCCGCCCCGCCTGATTTCTCGCTGCTGGAGCGTTTCGAGGGTGGAAGTGAACCAACGCGGAGAAGTGCAAGAAAAACCGCAGAAGTCACAGGCAGCCCTGGGTGTCCGGGGTGTTGCTCAGTTACTGAGGGACAAACAGCGCGGTTCCTTTTCCTCTGGGGAGACCGCAGGTTGACTTTTGTTCTTATTATTTTTTTTTTTTTTTGGCTTCGAAAGTTGCTTCTGTCACTTTTTGTCTACAAAATACAGGGAGTGTGTGTGCTGGAGGAACAAGATAAACCAAGCAACCACTCAAAACACAACCGCGAGTCATCCCCCTCCCTCCAATCACTTTGTGCCCGCCCCCGCCCCAAAGTGCAGAGCCGTCGCTCCGGCCCAGCTGGGGTCGCAAGCCACAGAAACCTTTCCCGGCCAAGCTTTTAAGGAAATTAAACTGCATGTGGCTGTTTTGAAATCGGGGTTTTCATGCGGTCGCCAGGAGCTGTTTTTCTCTTTATGCCTGAGCGTGATAAAATCTGGAGGGAATGCGGGGCCCTTCTATACCTGTGCCCTCACCTGTTCGACAATTGTGGAGTGGGTGGATGCCGATGATGGGAAAAACAAACGGAGGGAGGGCGATAAGCAATTATTCAGAGCCGGGCCTGGCGGCTCACGCCTGTAATCCCAGCACTTTGTGAAGCCGAGGCACAAGGATCCCTTGAGCCCAAGAGTTACAGACCAGCCTGGGCATCATAGCGAGACCCCGTTTCTACAAAAACATATTAAAATTAGCTGGCGCTGTGCGTGTGCCTGCAGTCCCAGCTACTCAGGAAACCGAGGTGGGAGGATTGCCTGAGCCCGGGAGGACGAAGCTGCAGTGGGTTGTGACTGCGCCACTGCACTCCAGCCTGGGTGACAGTGCAAGATCCCGTCTTTAAAAAAATTAAAAAGAAATTATTTATCTCAGGAAATGGTGGCACCGTGACACTAACCATTTTTTTATTATGCAAGGATACAGAGAATGACCAGCTGTTTTCCATTTAATATGGGCTATGCAGTCCTTCTCAAACATGTTGAAACTCAAGATTCTTGGGTCCCACCCTCAGAATTTCCAACTCAGTGGGTCTGGGCTGGGGCTCATGAATTTGCATTTCTAATTTCTAGCAAACTGCCAGGTGATGCTGACACTGCAGAGCGTGCTTAGAGTGGCTCTGTGAGTAGTAGATGCGCACAGGGACGCAAGCTGGACACAGGGCACTCTCAAGTCACGTGGACTAGCAAGAGAAGTATTTGTTTCCTGATGGCGTTAGATTCTCACCTGTTTGGAATGGGATGAGTGGGATTTTCCTTCTTTTTTTTTTTTTT